>JAOCPS010282588.1:0-13180 GCA_025505425.1 Graphium colonna | reverse complement strand
TTAGGGACCTTCAAAAAAAGAGCATATTCCTACCTTAAAGGCCGGCAACGCTCTTGTAACCCCTCTGGTGTTGCGGGTGTCCATCGGCGGCGGTGATACTTCTACGGCCGTGCTTGCTAAAAAGTCGGCATAAAATAATGTATGCATGATTTTTGGGGATGTCGGATGGCCATGTCTACCCTTTTCTTTTCCTATTTCTATCCCCTCCCAATTCTTAATCCCGACCCCATCCTATCCAATAAACCTATTATATCCGATGTCTCAGGTTGGCAACGTACTTGCAACTCTCCGGATGTTGCGTTTGTCTACGGGAGACCGGATCGGTTACCATCAGATAACCTCTATGTTCGTTTGTTTTCCTTTCCATAAAAAAATAATAATAATCATTGCTGACATTAATTAAGTTCTTACTTTAACATCAAATATTTATATTTATACGAGGTGCAAAGCATGTAGTAAAATTTGTTTTAAAATCAGTAGCTTTTTAAAGATATGTACTGTTAATAATAATAGCAGGAATGAATTAAAATATAGTACTTGATAATATAAAGTGAAAAGAAAATATTTACATGGGAATCAAAACGAATAAGAAAAAAAAATTCTTATAATATTGTTGTCTTTATTCTCACTATCAATTTCTATACCCCAACTAAGCATATAAATTGGGTGGTATTTCAGGGCTTCCACAGTCGTAAATTCTAATTGGGGTTGAATCTCAAAGGGATAAGAGTTCCTCAAACTTAAGTCATTAGTGTGTTTTAGTTATATTTAATGACACATACAATTTACATTTCATACCTACTGTCTCATTCATCATCTTATATAAGTATGGTCACTTGTTTTTATTGATATTAAATCATTTTAAAGACGTTCTGAGAAAGCTACTATCATTGACGTCGCCCTATCGGAATTAGTTTAGTAAAAATACGAATCTATTTTATGAACCATAATTTTTTTATTTATATTTATTTTTTTATGAAAATTAAACAAGCAAAGTTCATAGAAATTTGTGAAACCGTTTTAAAGTTCATCTTAGTTTTTGAGCAAATATTATATATTTTTATAGTTGTTTTGAATTAAAAAAGACACTACTACCAATTTTTATAAGGAAAATATCCGAACGCGTCAGATATTTATCCTTTATAATAAAAAAAGAATTCTGAAAATCGAAGCCTAGAATCTATCGGGAGGCATACATATAAAATTATAGACATAGTCGGACAATATATATAAGCACATATTTTAGACATTGGATCACCTTTTGTTTCTTTGAGTAACTGTTGCGTTCCAATCGTATTATAATTATGATCGTTATACGGGATTTTGTTTTTAAAAAATGTCATTTGTGTATTTTGTGTATATACTTTGTACTATTTCGTGTACTTTTTCGGCACTTGTTTCATTTGTTAAGAATATTTAAACAATAAAAAATATTAATTTATTGATAATTAGCTTTTTCCGTCTTTATAGGCTTCCATATCATTTTTAATATTTATCTTTGCATTTTATGAAGGTCTTTCTCGATTAAAAATAAAAACATTATTTTTAATATATAACAATTTTTGACCGCAGTAAAATTATTCTTTCAAGAAATTTTCTCAATACCACGTACATATGAGTTTAAGCTTATATAGCTCTAAAATCTGCTTCTAAATTTATTAAATCTGGTGCAAAAATAAAAAAAAATAAAACTTCTCATCAGATATACAGTAATGAAATGGTGATTTGAAATAATAATAACTTTTTACTTAATACATCGCGTCATAGAAAATAAGATGGAATAAAAACGTTAAACATATAAAGCTAGAAATTAAATTTTAAAACAGTTCAACAGCGATACAAGTAGGCGGCCAAGTCGCGAGCAGGCGACCGGGTGTGCGTGGATGTCGAAATGAATTAGACATGAGCACGTGATGTATTTGCGGATATTATTAAAATATATTTCCCACATAATTTTCCGCACGATAAATTGATTTAATATAATAATAATAAATTTAATTCTAAAATACACCATCAAATGTTCAACACAAATCCTTAAATCATAAATTTGTTAACAATAATTAATTCATAAATATTGATCAGATTAATTTATTCGTGATTAATTTGTATTTCGTATATATTTATTATTTTAAATATAAAGATAAGGGTACCAATAGGGTAAAAGCCTCCTCCAACGAATTCCATTTATTTCTGTCCCTGGCGGTGGGCATCCAGTCTCTTCCTGCGGTAGCCACAATCTCATCCTGCCACCGGCCACATGGACGACCTCTGCCTCTCCTGCCTAGTGGACCTTTCCATTTTGTGATGTTGATTGTCCTTGTATCTCGTAACGTGGCCAGCCCACCTCCATTTTAAGCTTTTAGCGAAATGAAGAGCACCATTTACCTTGGTTATTTTCCGAACATCTATGTTTCCTACTCTATCTCTCAGTTTTAGGTTTAAGCAGCTTCTTTCCATTATGCTCTGAGTTTTTTGGACTTTATGTCTTGCTTTCTGGTTGTGTATCCACGTTTGGCAGCCATAGGTGGAACAGGATAAAATCGTTGAGTCTAAAATTATCCTTTTTTATTTAATTAGTAGTTTCAATTGCAGAATCTCTTTTTGAGCACAGTATTTATTTTCATGAGATAGCTACTCTTCTGTTTTTGTTTCCTCTGTATTCCGATATTTTCTAAATGAAATTTGTTCACCAGGATAGACGTAACTCTTTACATACTCGAGTGATATATCAGTGTCCAGTATTGGCATCAGCTCTCTGTCAGTTAATACTTTGTTTTTTCTAAATTCATTTCCCGTTCTACTCAAGCGCTAGTAGTTTGAAGTTGGTTGATCATTGTTTTAAGCTTATACGGTCGTTCAGAGAAAATAACGATATCGTCCGCAAAACGTAAATGGCTTAAATGTTTTCCATTCACATTGTTTCCTTGCATCGCCCATGATCGTCGTCTACGATCACATTTTGGGGTAGCACTATAAATGATTTTGGCGTTTCATATTCAATCAAAATACTTGAAGAAGAATCCGCAGCAATGTACAGAGTTGGAAATAATTCCGCTATATAAAAAAAGGAGAGCCCTAAGGACATGGCAATTTATCAGACTTAATAAACAAATACAAATTTCAAATAAAATTTTACGTTTATATTCTTATATCCTGGTGTTACAAGTAGTTATTGTAGTTTTTGTTATCAATTCGCAAAGAACTCATGTTATAAACAAAATGTGCACAATAAATAAAAAAGTATAATTAAAGTGTCCAAATTTTAATTTAAAGACAAAGTTTAGATATATTATATAAAAAGTAGTTGGAATTTTTTTTATGGCGAATTCTCTTGGACTCTAGGAGCACCGGAGGAGTTACATAAGCGTTGCCGGCCTTTAAGTTTTGAGTAAGCTCTTTTTTTGAAGATCCCTAAGTCACATCGGTCCAGAAATAAAAAAAATAACGTTCTTTTCCTTCTTATCCGTGCAGCAGTAATCGCAATAGATTTATATGTACGCACTTGAGGTCCATATAGATGTTACAAAATAGCTTCCCTGTGTTTTTATCATAAGTTAAAGTTTAAAAATAAGAAGAAATCAACTGCTTGAAATGTAACAGCTTAAAAACAGAGTCCAAAGTTAAATTGCAAAAAAAAAATTAAATTCGATTGAATAAGTTTTTGTAAAACAAATTGAAAGCAGAAAACAATTGTTTAAATAAATTATATATTTGGGATTCTATCACGATTTGTTCTGGTGATATACTGTTGTTTTATAGTGTTAGTTTTCTTGACAAACATTTCGAGGCTAAATGATATGATGGGGTTTTCATTGATACTGCAGCAAAAAACTATTCAATGCAAAATTATTTATACTTCAAAATAAATTATTATTAACTAATATAGATTATATTGAAGCATGAAAATTCGGTCAAGAGGACTTTTATAAACAGCGATCTTATAACGTCTAAGGCCTTTCATAACATTAGCAGCTTTAACAATATCTTAAAACTATAACAATGACTCAAATAAAGAATAAGCATTATTAGATGGTATTAACCCTCGATGATATCTGATGTTGCGATAAAGTGGAACATTTGAATAAATATCGGAATCTATCATGCGAGCCTATTGCTCTTCATTTTAGATGAATAATTCATAGGTCATTTACAAGATGCCTATTGACACTGATTTATACCGGATGTGATGTTTCATTGTCTTATAAAATAAGACTTTATTTGTATTTGCTAGTATTTTTATGATGCCTTCGAAAATCATCAAAAAATTATTTAATAGTAATTAGTGTAAATTAATCAAATTGTTATGAGAAAAACCGGCATCAAATGCCTAAAGTCTCCTTTAGTAACATATTTTTTTTGTTAATTTTACTTAAAAAACAAAGTACCCAGAATTAAAAACCTTCCTTTTTGAAGTAGGTTAAAATGATATGTACTTACAAACTTCATAATTCACTATAATATTTTAAATTAAATAAATAGTACACAAATGTTTAACGGCCACGCTCGTCCGGGAAAGTACCACCGCCCTTCATAAAGTCGGCATAAAATAAAGTATGCCGGACGGCCATGTCTACCCGTCTCATTTCCCACTCTTATCCCCTCCAAATCCTTGATCCTGACTCATCCTATTCAATAAAGTTATTATATCCCATTTTATTGGTTGACAACGCAGTAGCAACTCTCCGGATGTTGCGTGTGTATATATGACAACGCACACGCAACTCTCCGGATGTTGCGTGTGCGTATATGCGACGGGATCACTTACCATCAGGTAAACTGTCTGCTCGTTTGTCTTCCTTTCCATAAAAAAAAATATTTATTATTAAGTATACGTATTTTTTACTTAAATTAATTGTTTCGCTAAAAAACTTTTAGAAAAATTATTTATTTATAAATATAAAATTCAGTGTCTACTAAAAAGCAAGGACAAAACATTTATTCTTATTAAAAACGATGTCAAAGAGAAGATTGGATAATTATAAGCATATACCGCAAATTAAATTGTAAAACAATCCAACAGCGATCCAAGTAGGCTGCCAACTCAAACTCAAGTAACAAGTTGCGAGTAGGTAAGCGGGTGTGTGTTAATGTCGAAATGGATTAGACACGAGCCGAAAATATACTTACGGATATTATTTAAATTTGTTTCCCGTGAAATATTTTTAACAATACAGACATTTTATTGTTGTAATATTAGTTACGGAATGACTTTCTAACTGACTTTAAAACAGGAGCAAGGTTAGTTACAATTAGTATGTTTTTTGTTTTTTTTTATGTATATTGGCGTATATCTCCGCTATTTATGAACTATTTTAAAAATTATTTTTATCTTAAAGGATAAACTTCCGATATGGTACCATAAATTTTATATAAAAATCTGTTCAGTAGTATGTTTTAAACCGAAATGCTTAAATTTGTTTCATGTAAGTTTGCATGTATCTCTATCATTTATGAAACTGTTTTAAAAATCTTTTTATCAGACAAGCTGTTCTTTTGAAATGGTCCTCTTAAAAAAACAGTTTAGTAGTTTGTTTAAAAAATATAAACAACGGAAAATATTTTTTTGAAAGTACACTTTTAAGTCGTTTGTAGTCGGTTTTTGTCATTTTCTGTGAAAATAAATTTGAGTGGTTCCCAGGATAAAAAAAATAAAAAGTAGTGCTCAAAAGTAAACGAGAATACTCAGCGTTTATGATTGGAATTCCAGAATCAATCTTTGAGCAAATAAACCGTATGGTTTGCTGTCTGATGAATGGAAAGCTTTATAGGTGGACATTTCTAAACCGCTTTTACACATCATAAATGTCAACCATTTTATTTTTACTTGACAAACTCACAAGAGTGATATTTATTAAAAACTCTTTGAATTGGACCATTGCAGAATCTTAAGTGGTGATAAATTTAAAAGGTATGTCCACATAAACATCACTAATACCAATTAAATGCTTGAACTTTAACAAAAATTTAAAATGAACATAAAACTGTGTGATAATCATAAGTTTGTAAGCGCCATTAGTTTCGATGTACAATAATTGCATCAGATTGAAAGTTGTTTTTTTTTTCATAGATTGAAGAGATTTCAGACAAATAAAAATAAAAAAATATAGATAACTAATATTTCATATTTATATTTCCAGGAAGTTATTGCATTTAGTCTTTTTACCTAACCCATAATTTCCTTAAAAAAAAAATCTATCTATTGATAAACCAAAAATGTCTCTACAGCAGTTATTACCCCGCCGTCGTATCGTCGTCAATTTTTTTGCCGAGGAGGAGGCAAGGAAGCAAAGTTTGGCGAATAATGATGTTAATATCTATAATTAATTTACAAAGCAAAGAATTTTTATTTTTTTTAATTTCCAACAGTATTCATACACTCAATGATATTTTTTACATTGCAACAAATTCAATTATAGGATACAATCTCCAATCAAACTTAGGAGTTATAATAATTGCGTTTTTACATATCTTCGACGAATATTTGAACCAGTATTTCAACAAAAATAAACATGATAAAGATAATTACCGAAATAAAAATGAAAATATCCTAAAATATTAAATTTAAAAACAAAAACTTTGAGAAAAATAATTACAATTTGAAATAATAAATGATCTTATACTTATCTTAGCTAAGGATGATGGAAAATATCAACCTTAACCATACCAACCAACACCGTTATATGAGGAGATCATTCTATGAAGAGGTGAATGTTTCCTAATATTATTACGACATAAGGGTAAATAAAAAAAATCCTATTGCATATTCTACTATTTCTTCTTGGAATTAGGATATTACTATTTATAATTTTGTATAAAAATAATATTTCTGATGATTTACGTCTTTTTTCAATGTTTCCTCTTTAAAATTATCTAACCTTGCATAGTAATTTTCTAGAATATGGCATTTGAGTTAACATAGGAAAAATGGTACAAAAAACGTTTTTGAATTCTCTCCAGTCGATCAGAATTAATCCTATACCCTAGATTTCAAACTGGGACAGAATATTCAAGGATACTTCTAACTAAACCGTTATATACCGGAATAAGCACACTTGGATCTGTAAAAGCCTTTATTTTTCTAGTCATGAAACCAGAAAGATGTTGCTTTAGCAACAGTTTTATCTATATGTTCACGAAAGCTTAATGCGGAATCAAAAGCCACGCCCAGATCTTTGATAAAAGCAGGATGGACTTTTGAGATAAATTTCCTTAACTGGCAAAATTTACGTGCTTACACTTCTTTACGTTGAGATACATTCGATTATGTTGAAACCATTGAGAAACATCGTCCAGTTCGACTTGTAAAATACACATCTGTGTCTTTTTCGATAGTTTAATAAAATTTTAAGTAGTCAACATATATTCTACATTTACTTTTAATTGATATGGCTAAGTCGTTAATATATATAATGAAGAAAAGTGGGCCTAGATGCGATCCTTGTGGTACCCTCAAAGGTATATTTATTGGATAAGACATGCGTCCACGTAATTTTAAAATTAAATTTTTAAATATGAGTCGCACCATTGTCGGTGTGACCCATGAATGCTCATATTTTCTTTCTTTTCAATTGGCATATCATGGTCGATGAGATCGAAAGCTTTACTACAGCCTGTGTAAATCGCATCTTTTGTCTGGTCTAATGCCTCCGCAATGTTATAGGTATTAACGACAAAATTACTTATGGGAAATCTTTTTGGCAGGAAACCATGCTGAGAAGGGTGCAACTGCTGTTTGACATGGATATAAAGCTCGTCTTTCACCAACATTTCAACAGGTCTTTAGCAATGAGTATAAGATCGTCTGCGAATCGTAGGTGATTCAGTTGCCTTCTCTTTCTGTTCTTATCTTTGCTTGTATGTACCTTTTAATTTTGGAAACCAGGCGTATATATTTTTATCGATTCTTTGTAATTCTAAAGCGTCCCATATAATCGCGTAATGCAACGAGTCGAATCCTTATTGTAATGGACGAATGCAAGATAAAAGGTAATACTGTTTTCATTACATTTATCAATTACTTTTTTTATGGTGTGAATGTGATCAATCGTTGAATAATCGCTGCGAAATCCAGCTTGTTCCTTGGGTTGGTTTTCATGCAAAATGTTTGTGAACCGGCCAAGCATTACTTTAAAAAAAATTATACACATTGTACGTTAGGCTTATAGGTCTATAATTGCCTATTTCACTCATGTTTCTTTTTTTATGAAGAAGTATTCTTGGCGATAAAATCTACTGGCTTCTGTGCGAACAATTTCGTTGAATAATTCCGATCGGACCAAATGGAAGTAGTTCGTTACTATTTGTAATATTTCATTTCTATTTGTCTGTTTATTTCTGTTTTTGTATTGCGTTATATTACCGATCAAGTTTCGATTGTCCTTTAGTTCTAACAAGCTCTTTTGACTGAGTGAAATATGTTAATTTCATTCAAATTAAACCTATAAAACTAATACTTGAATGATTTTGGGTCAAATTTAAAACAACTTAAGAACAAAACGATTCCCTCTCATCTCTCAACCACATTTTTTTACGTTGCTGAAGGCCTACAAATACCACTTGAAAAATACAGACATTCTGTTTAACATTTCATTGGATTAAAACTTTAACATATATTTCTCTACTTAAGGGAACTTTAACATATATTACTCGTACTTACAAGGGATAACAAGAAAAAAGGGCGAAGGATTCAAATGGTTAATACTCAAAAGTGCTTTTGAAAATTCTGTGGTTTTATTTTTTTATATTCTTAGGTATATTTATTTTAATATTTAATTATTATTCTAAAAAATATTCAAGATGAAAGCATAATTTAAATATTTAAAATCTATTTTCAACAAATTCCATATTAATTAAATATTTCTATTCAAATAAATCTTATTATGTAAGAATTTTTCTATCAGTTTTCTATCAGTACTTACAAAAGTTTTCAGTATATTTCGCGAGCAAATCTAAGAAATAAATCTTTTTACAAATGATCTTTAAACAATAGTTTTGTGTAAACAAGTTAAAAAAATTATAAAATGTGTGTGATATTGGGCTATGCCATATGAACGTTCTTCATCTACCAAATTGTATTTCTTATACGTTTTAATTATTTATTTATACTTCAACACTGACATAAGTACAGGTAGGACTTAGAGCCCAAAGGCATTCTCTACCAGTTATCCGGTATATTTGAGGAAAGTATAATTACCTGCATAAAAGAACTGAATATACAATTATATAAATATGATTTTAATACAGGAATTTACTTAAAATAGTAAAATAAAATGGTATAAATTTTACGTACATCAATAAATAAAAGAAATAATAATACTAACATAAATATTACATTAATAATGACAACAATAAGAAATAAGGAGACTACTTATGTATGAAGTCCCATAAAATAATGGAGCCGAACAGGTCGCTTAAAAACGTCCTTGGTTGTGATCCTTTTTATGTTAGGTAGAAGATCGTTTCACAGTTTAAACGATGTCACAAATAGGGCTTTGTCCAAGAAAGTCGAGTGATCAATAGGCGTGGATAGTAAAAGACAATCAGAGGAACGAAGGAAATGTTCGTGGTTTTTGCAAGAAAAAATAAAAGGTTGTTTTAAATGAATGAGCTAATTTGCATCGTTTAGGACTGAGTAAAGGTGCAGAGAACACAAACATTGCTGCGCTCACTGATATGCAGCCATTAGTTTTGATTGGAATCCCAACACATGACCGAACTTTCGTAGGTCATTATTTTATCGTATGCAGTTATTTAGTAGTTTATGAAGCTTATTCAGTAAGTCTAGTCATTTAAGTCAATAAAACAAACATCAGCATAATCAGTAATAAGTAGAAGTAGGGAGTTCACTATAGTAAGTTTCGTTTGGACGGGAAGAAAGTGTTTATTAAGCTTATTCAATTTATTGTTCCAGAAGTTTTATTAATTCCATATATGTCCATACTTTTATGAGTAAAAGTATCAAGCCTTAGTAGAGGTGCTCTAAGCCATCAAAGTATAAAAATACAAAAAGTTTAGACTTAATAGAAAAGCATTTATTTTCAATATAACTTATTCTGCCTTAAAACAGATAATTTTTTACAATGTTAATAGTCTACATTATTCCTTTTCGAGAAATGCAAATTGACGTAATTTTTAATAAAACAGTGCGAATCATGGATCTGATGAATTATTTATGAAAATCAACTGACAATCGGACATGGTAAATTCGGACAGGAAAAATATCTTAAGATCTCGGGTACAAGTCATTTTTTAAAACCTTGCTTTGCTTTTTATGTTTGAATTTATTAAGAACTTTTTAATAAAAATTAGTAAAACATTATATTTAGATATAAATGGGTTTCATAACAATTCCACTAAACTAAAAGCATTTGGATAAATAATATTCACTATTAATATATATAACATAAATGTTAACATGCTGTACGACAACTTTTTGTCGTTGCTTTTTACAAAATACGTGAGGCTTATGCCATCGCTTTTTCTCATTCGCCGAATAGCCTTTTGGAAAAGAGAAACTCATAAGTATTAATTATCTTTTCTTACACATTTTCCTTTGATGGTATAAAATCTCAGACATATTACATTTTTGATATTGAGCTTAATATCAATAACGAATGTATATTACATGACGCAATGAATAATGTCATCCATCGTATTGCAAGAAACGACAGTTAAAAAAATGGGGAGCAATTTGTATAACATTCTTGCAAATCACACGTTTAACTTGAGCACGTGTTTGCTTAACGGGCTCCATGCTAAGGGAAAGGAAGTAATTTATAATGTCTTTTTACTGGAAGCAATTTTTCAGGCGAAAGCTTTACATTTTATTTTAAGTAATGAGAGTTGAAAACTTTGTTTAATACAAAAAAAATAATTGTTTACTCGTTTAAAATCGAAATCTGCCAATTTCGGGAATTAATTCTGTAAGTTTTCAAGTAAATACAATACACACAACGATATATTTTTAAGGAGCCGTATATATACCTAACTCCTTCATCCTTAAACTTATTTTAATTATAAGTTAAAGTATTTAAACTTGTAACAATTTTTTTTAATAATTTTAACAAAGGATTCTAAAAAGTCACAATTGGCATAATAAATCACTTTGGGCATCCTCTATTAATTGACCAATGGTGTCAAATTATTTCAACGCGTAGTTGCTAAGACGTAAGCTGCGTTAGTGGAAGCTTCTATTATCATCCGTTGAAATTATTTGTGTGTCCTACAAATAGTTGTATCGAATATGCATGTTTGTCTTTGATCGATTTATGTTTGTAAAATGCTCTTGTAACGCATCACTCAGATATTGTAATAAGGGTTGCGTATTTTTAATATAATAAAATAAATGCATACACGATAATCTTTTGATTCTTAATTTTATTATAGATAAGTTATTGTTTATCAAGAAAATTTTAAGTAAACAAATATTCCACCTCACTTCGAAAACACATCCCTGGTTGTAGCTTTGTACAAAATTCTCAGCGTAGACATATCGAGCGACGTGCAGTTTCAAGGTCACCCGTATATCAGAGCTAAGGTGAATTAAAAAAAATGTCGTCCTGAGCACAGCGAGGCAGTATTTCCCGCCAACTCACCGCATGCAGCTTTACAAAGTGCAAGTTTGGCCACTCATGGAATATTGTTGTGATTTCGGGGCTGGACAGCTCCTTCCATTTGATCGCATCCAACGTCGAATTACTCAAATTGTCGACGACCCAGTTCCTTTGGATCAACTTAATTCTAACTTTATCTAATAAATAGAAATTGAAAACGGAACTACATACGAGTACATTGCAACTTTGTTGTGACTGTTTAAAAGTTGAAGTAAGGCTACGTAAATTTTGTGACAAATAGTAAAGTTCTTATTATTGACACATTGAGCTTTTATTTCAAACAGTACACTTTTAATACTAAAAAGGAATATTTTTACTCTTAAGATATTGCAATATTTTTTTGTGATACCCTTTTTGGTATAATATACAATGTGACAATGTTACCGTATCATATTTTATTTAAGAATTTCATTTGTTGTCAAATACCTCAAATAGTCATCAAATGAAATAAAGCGAATAGCGATACTAATCATATAATTTACATCATCGTGGACCATATAATTATAAATAGAAATAATATCCAAAGCTTTAGAAATATGCGTATATAAATAAATTAGAGCTCGACATGCTATTTGGTAATTTTGGTATTATGTGGCATATTTATATTGCTTTTTTTATTCTTGTTATAGTATCAATACCGTTGAAACTGTTATTCGTCACGTTACTCGGTCACGAATATGTCAGACAACGTGGCACGTAACAAATGTATTGTATGACGTCATCGCTATGCAACGAATGTTGGAAGACGCAATGAAATAACAAAAAAATAATTGTACCATATATCAACGTAACATGTCAACGAAACATGTCAGCTTATTCAATCAAATTGTTAACAACCCTAAATCATACATTGTAACCGGTATACTTTAACCGTGAATAGTGTTTTGTTTGTAACTAACACTTTTTTTATATATTGTTTAGTAATTTGAGTTTTTATAAGACTTTTAGCAATAAAAATGAACTCTTTGTAGCGTTCACATTCAACCATCCGTAAGCGTAAAGTTTACTTTGTTATTATTTGTACTATAATCACGATTATAGTTTATAAAAAAAGTAATTGAACCCCACTTAATAAATATTTCCACGGTTGCTTGTGTTTCAGATTTAAATCGTAATTCTATCTGCTTAAATATTCTTTTTGGACGTAACAATAATAATTATATCACTACTGCACGGTAGCATACCCTAGAAATTAATTGTTAGCTTTAAACTTTGATAAGTGAAATTACTTATAAGGACTGTCGAAGCTAGATGCGAAAGCTTTCAGCTAAAACTGCGCAATAGATTCGCCATGCTGGAAACCATGCAGGACGTTGATAACGCCACCAATGGTCGGAATTCGTCGTTTTGCCCAAGAGCGCTGGATGAAACTCGAAGCTCACAAGTGAGACTCTGGAAGAGATGACATGGAGACGAGAGTTAGTAAATGCCACGTCTACTGAGCGTCAGATACTTAACAGGAAGGTTAAACGACTCACAAGGTGAGATTTAAGACGAGAGAATTCCCATAGCGTTGAGGATATAATAATACGTAACGGGGGCTCCAAGATCTTTGCTAAATCCCAAAT
>JAOCPS010282478.1:0-13180 GCA_025505425.1 Graphium colonna | reverse complement strand
TCCTCTGAACACTCCCCGTGGTAAATGCGGTATAGTATGCTTAGAGATGCTACATCTCTTCGCAGGGCCAAAGAATCCAGCCGATCGGAGAGAGCCGGTTCGTCGACGATTCGAGTAGCTCGACTTTTGTAATTTTCTATGAAAATAAACTTATACATGAAAAATTGCTGCTCTTTTGAAGTCGGTTAATCCTTAAATTCACTATATTTAACAATGCCTTTTATTATATTCAACACGATTTTGTCGTCACTTATAACTTGCTTTCACCGGTCTTATAAATATACATCGTTCCAGGGGTCGCAAACGTGTGGGCAGCATTACAATAAATTAGGAGGCGGGGAAAGGTTCGCCTCGTTAGGTGGCGCTGTAAAAAGCGACCCGCACTGTTTACGGCGCCGAGTGGGGTCGCCCTGGCTAGGGCGGGGCGACGTCGATATCTCTCTATTGTCTATGCCCGTCAAGAGCACGTCACTAGTATCGATAAAGTGTAATTGTAGAGTTAACATTTATATGTATTGGTACGTCTCTATTGTCCCAATTCTATGTCCTCAACGTCGCTAAATGTATTCAAAAATATATAGAAAATAAACTAAGATAAAATGGCTATTCAATACTTATATTTAAAGAAATACAAATATAATTTTTAGGGGTGATAGAGGATAACAACTTATCACAGTTTTTGATCCACTTCTAAGGCCGTGCTCGCCCGGGGAAGTACCACCGCCCTTTATAAAGGCGGTATGAAATAAAGTATGCATGACTTTTGGGGATGCCGGATGGCCATGTCTAAATCCAATGGCCAAATCCTTAATCCCGACCCCATCCTATCCAATAAACCTATTGTATCCGATCTCCCAGGTTGACAACGCACTCGCAACTCTCCGGATGTTGCGTTTGTCTATGGGCAAAGGGATCGCTTACAATCAGGTGAACCGTCTGCTCGTTTGTCTTCCTGTCCATTAAAAAAAAAGTCTATCGTCCGGTTTCTTTACAATGATTTTTAAACCCTTCTTGAATACCTGTAATATAATTTTTTTGTATACACATGTATTAAATGTGTACATTGTGATAATTCTCCGTAACGGATACAGCTGATAACATACACAACATAACGGATTTCCATATTAATGCGTTTTATGTAAGATCCTAAGGTACAGACATAATTTTTCTTACGAGATCTTTAAAGGCACTCGTTCATTGTTTCTGCCAAGCCATTTGGAACATATCCGCGGATTACTACGCAGGTACATTAAAGTTATCTTGCGACATGTCAGTGGATCTTGCCTACTTAGAATACAATTTCCAACCTAATTGGGTCTCTTGCGCACATCGCGATGCGGAGATTGACGTTTTTAAAGCACTGGTTTGGAATGCGCTTAAAGATAGTTCCAGAAATCGATGACTATCATCTGCTTTAATGGTCGATCAGTGATAGCTATATCTTGACTGACGTTGGAATGTGAACACATCGTCAGTCATTTCGATTCAAATTCAAAATACGTTTATTCACACAGCCTCTTGCGCGTTCCTATAAAAGGTCGAGGTTTTATATTAAGATTCGTTCTTTATAAGCTGCAACCAGCCCGGAAAGCAGATTCTACTGGGAAGAACTGGCGAGTAACTCAGCAGTTGCTCTTAAGCCTTCGCGAGTAACAGTACTATGACACTATGACAACGCAGTTGAGTGATAGAAACAGATGTCTCCTTCTTCAAAATATAAGATATTATGTGTCAGTCTGTTGACGTTTGTTACACCATATATAAATTAATAAAAGCTTATCTATTTTGCATAGCTTAAGGCCTGGTTGCGTCATTAAAATTGTACCGCTTTGTACCTTAACCTTCAACCAAGAAACCCTGTTCCTAGTAGACATAAAATAACCTTCAAAAAGGTCTTTCAGCATAATAACTCAGTCTTAAAATATAAATAAAATGCTACATGTTTACATAACTACAGAAAATCTAAAAAAAGTCATGGAAATGGGAATCAAATCTAATATAAAAAAGGAATATAAAAATAAAATGAACATTGACGTGAGCGAAACCGTAGCTTAAATAACGAAATTAAATTATATAATAATAAAATAATAAAGTAAATAAATAAATAGCATGTATATTAGTAAATAATTTCATAGAAAAGCTTTTGCAAAATTGCTTATGAAAGTAAATACTAAGTCTACTTAACTCAGAATAGCTAAAGCATAAGTGTTAGTTATAAGATGTCAAAGAATAAGTCTGAGCACTGAACTAAACAATTGTTTCTTAACGCACGTAAAACCAAAGATATATTGAACGTAACATAAAACGAGCGTTAACCCGTGATTATTAACTAACATTGTTTAGAACCTTCGTTACTCAACAGACGTTAAGCAAATGACTAACCAATGAATGCAATTATGAGAGCATATTCTTAGTTATTTACTACTTAGTAAAGTGGCGCAGTGATCCGAAGTGAGCCTTGGTCTCCGACAATAAGAATGTTCACTTTTCTTGATCCCGCGCCATTTTGACCCAGTCCTGGAATAGGAGTTCGCTTAAATCTTTCCCCACCTCGTTTATCCAGCGATACCTGGGACGATCAACATGTTTATGAAATCGGCATAAAATAAAGTATGCATAGGTTTTGGGGGTGCCGGATGGCGATGGCTACCCCTGTCTTTTCCCACTCCTATCCCCTCCAAATCCTTAATCCTGACCCCATCCTATCCAAAAAACGTATTCTATCCAATTTCCTAGGTTGACAACGCACTCGCAACTCTCCGGATACCGCGTGGGCGACGGGATCGCTTACCATCAGGTGGACCGTCTGCTCGTTTGCCTTCCTTTCCATAAAAAGTACAAAATTCCCTCCGTTATAGTGCAGCATTACACAGTATTAGTGTCCAGCCTTTTTTAGCAGGTCTACTAGGATCCGCATTTATAAACAGTGACATAGTATATAGTATAGTAAGACCGATACTAATGTACGGATTTGAGGCCTGGACACTGACTGCCAGGGAGGAAGGTAAACTTCTGATAAGCGAACGCCAGATACTAAGAAATGAGGGCATATTCAGCTGTTTAAATTCCTTGCAATAGGAATAATCAGGTCTTTATTTACGGAAACATATTTCATAGACGTTAAAGCAGTATTATTTGTGAATGTAAAAAATTGGATGTTAGAGCGATGAACTGTCGGTTCTTAATTATTTATATCACATATTTATTGTATTTACAAAGAAACAAATATGTCTCATAATTTCATGAAGCAACTCGAATGTTTTAATGGATATCATCATCACTTGTTTCTCAAGCTTGTTTTTATCAGGAAAAAATATTTGAATACAGCCTTGGTAAAGTATTTGCGCAAAACAAACAAAACATATTACGACAATTTCGAAGGTAATTTCTTATTTTTAATAAATTTTTTTGTAATTTTAAAGGTATGATTTTACATTTTATATTCATTAATTGGAATAAAAGATATCCTTTTTTTAGTAATCGCTATATTATTTCAAAATTGACAAAATTGTTTTTTTTTTTTAATTTATATATGAAAAATATATTTAAGTTCAAATCCTAATCCAAAGCATAGATGAATATTTTCTATAAAAAAAAACTATTTATGTCGTTAGAAAAGTTTGAAAAAGTATATAAGTCTTAACTTTAATTTAATAAAAACTATGCAGATATTTGACTTTCGTGACTCTTTTAATGTGGGATTTTTATATAACAAGTTTACACTTGTTAAATATGAAGCTTTCATCACTTTCAAATTATTATCTTTAACAAAAGTAACATATTTAAAAATATTATTTACAAAGTTTGTGTGCCGTCATATTATTAGTAATCATGATTTACCGTTACGGAAGTTTATTATCCAACGAAAACGTTTACCGTCGTTTAGCACCATATTTGTGCGAATTGTCAAGCTGACGCCGCCTTAGAAAGTCGGCCGCCATTTTGAAATTTTCACTTCGCGCGCTAACCTACTCCATATTGCGTTTTGATGACTCCATTAGCGCCGTTTGAATAGCGTTAGCTCATGATACATTTTTTTATAATTCCAATTGACATAAATTTTGTTTACATTCTTCTTTGAATATTTGTTTCTATGAATTTTTACCCAGTTTTATATATCTCACTATAGGGAGTAAATAGCAATTAAAAAGGGCTCATAATATTTTGGCGTAATAGGTTACGGGAATATTAATTTTATTTATAAAAGTTAAAAGTATTTTAAGTAAACATACTTTCGCTATTTGAAGATTCCGTTCCGAAGTGCCCCAAAATATACCATAAGTTTTTTATTCCATCTCACCACAAAGGTTCCTTATCTCTTATTCCATCACAATATCATTTTTTTTTATTTTTTCATTAATATTTTTAAAAATGACTAGTTTTTTTTTCGTTTAGCAGTGTTTTGGCCATATTTGCAGGAAGTAACAGAAAGAGAAAAACTAAACTGGATTAATCAAATTGATTCGAAAATAATTGTTTTTGTCCGTAGTTATTCGTATGCTAAACTGTTTTTGCAACGATTATTCAAATCTTGTTCTGATATTTGATAAGGAAAAAAGTACGAAATCAGGACGAGCCGTTCGTCTAGTTTTTATCGCAAATATCCAGTTAAAGGCCATTAAGAACTTTTTGCACAAATAAATTCGCCCAATGAGCGCTTCATAATTATTTCTACATACAAATTAAATAAGTCTACATAGCTAAAATTTTATTATAACAATGTAATTATAAATATTCTTCTGTATCGATATTATAATTTATTTTATAGATGTATGATAAGTTTATTGTACATTATATTAACTTCTATCTATTATAACTTAATTTAGGACAAATAAGACCATAATAATAATAAATATCGTTATATGATATATACATGAAGCAAAAACTTTTTATAACTTTTTAAGAAAACTAAACGGACCTCAGATTGGAGAATTGCCCAGATGGAGCGTTGTCATATATCAGAAAATTTTGAGATCCTTCTTTTCACTGGCATGTGTCCAAAAATAAAAAAAAAGGTATGGCAAGGATGTAACAAACATAAAAACATACAAATTTCTCATTTATAATATGAGAAAGTTGATATCGATAATATGTTTACATAGATAATGAAAGTTATTTATTTTATATATGATATCGAGTTAAATAAATTTGTTCACCTTCGAAATAAATTAAAGTAATATGTTTTTATGTTCAAATTAATAAAATTCCACCAAAGTCAATCACCTTGCCCGATGTCAGTGCCTGCGTTAAACAGTCTTGTTGCAATCGACAGAGCACAAAACAAATAATTTGTTGTTCAAGGAGGAATCCTTTCAATTTCATTTAATTAATTCCAATCGGTTTTGTAATATCACACATTGATACGTTTCGATTTGCAAGCGCTATAATAGATATTCTTGCGGCACCAATATTATTTATGACACAATTCTTCTTCTACTTCTCCGTCGTTGCCTCATTACTGAGGATGGCCCGTCTGACGAAACTTCTTAATCGCTTCTCTCCATTGGCTTCTGTCCTCTGCCTCGTGCAAGGCCGTGCTGGGCGACATCTCGAGACTTGATGACACCTGGTCTGTCCGACGTTTGGGGTTCCGACCCCGAGGCCTCTTTCCTTCTTCTTCTCTTGATAATATAAGTGTATTTTTATGGGTAGTAGAGCATAACATCCTTTCACCGCCTATGCTGCACTTTACGGCCGCGCTCGGGGAAGTACCACAGCCCTTTATAAAGTCGGTATAAAATATGCATGACTTTTGGGGATGCCGGATGGCCATGTCTACCCTTTCCTTTTCCCACTCCTTTCCCCTCCAAATCTTTAATCCCGACCTCAACCTAACCAATAAACCTATTCTATCCAATTTCCCAGATCTACAACGCACTCGCAACTCTCCAGGTGTTGCGTGTGTCCATGGGACAACAACGAAAACGAGCCCTATTAACATATAATCATAATATTAATATTTGAAACAAAAACTTTCAATTCGTTTTTACGAAAGTGAAGCGAATAGTGAAATACGAAATTTGGCTATTTACTACAGATCGAAATTTACTGCAGACCCGCAACGGTAAAAAATATATATAAATTATGTATATACTATACGTAATGACATATTTTATATTTATATGCCATGTCTCACATATCGTTACCATAATTCGCAAACCAGCTAACTCCATTTGGGTAATTTTGTCAGGGGAACGACAAAAACTGCTAATATTTTTCAAACTAAATACAAAAAAGAATTCAATTCTTCGCTTAATTCGCTTAAAATTTAAATTTTTTGCTTAGAGAAGCTAGACAGGTTTGGAAATAACTATTTATTGAAGTCGTGATAACATTAGATTTTAAATTGAAAAAAAAACAGTTTTGACAAAAGAAGAGTAAGGTAGTTTGCGAATTTAGGTATCGTATATAAAATATGTCAAAAGATCGAATTTCGACCATTGCGGGATCTCTTTCACAAGTAGTTCGCCGCGAAATCGGCCATCGCTTTTATTTTAATTCTAATGTTTTTCACATTTATTTGCATACGCCCACTACGGCAAAATGCCGCGCGACGCGATGTCACATTGACATAACTCGTCACAACCGTCAATCAAATGCTCTCGTCGCGACATTTGATTGGTGGTTTTGGTGACATTTCAACTTTTCGTCGCGCAGTGTGAATCGAACCTTAGTCAGAAGCGACGGACAGGCTGTTTTTTAGTGTTATTAATGATAGGTATTTCACGTTGTCAAAATGCATTAGCTTTCTTAAATCCTTAACATCACCCGTTACACAAGTCTTTTCAATTCTTGACATCTTATATGTAAGTTATTTTATATTGAAAAAGTAAGTCATAAATTTGTTTTATAATATTTCTTTCGTAGAAAAGGAAATAAATCGTTCTGAAGAAAGATCCGCAAATATCTGTTAGTTTATTTATTTGTTTTGCTCTAATTCCTTAACCGGTTATTATGAAATCATGCATACAAGTTAGAAGAACAGAAAAGAGCATATGCATAGGATAACTGTGATCTTGAAAGATTATATCGTTATAATTTCATGATTTTCGAGTGAGGAGTTAAACTGAAGAGTGCTGACAAAGGAAGATTAACCTGGGATACTACATTGAAAATCTAAAATCAATTTTAAACAATTTTTGAGAAAATAGTTAATCTTAAAAACAGATGATTAACACAAAACATTAAACAATTCAACTTTTAATTATTATAAATTTACCTTAAGGACTGAATAGACATAAAGCCACAAGACAAGCCACGGATAAAATCTAATATTTTATGCACCAATAGGTACATAAAGTGCTTTACATGTCTCGGAAAAATATAAAGTATTTCGTAAAATATAAATTTTCGCAACATTACCAAAATCGCTATATCCGAATAAACATTTCAGCTATAGCTCTTCGACCTTACTAAATGTCTGTAAAAATAATCCACATTCACTTTTCTGCGCATCGAAATTAACGATTATTTTCATGAATTGCCTCGTTGATTATAACTGCGATTGTTAACAACTTTCAAGGTCCATCGAAATATCAAATTTCATCTTCACTTGCAAAACATAATAACTGATGTCATGTTCCCGCCATATTTGAAACTGAGTATTTTAATTTACTTTTTTACATACTAACTGGTGCCTGCGGTTTTACCCGTTTATGCAACATTTTTTGTTAATGCTCCACTCCTATTGGTCATCGCGTGATGTTATATAACCCAAAAACTTTTCTCGATAAATGGGATAACAAACATTAAAATAATTTTTCAATTCGGATTAACAGTTCCTGAGATTAGCTCGTTGAAATAAACAAACTCTTCAGTAATTCATAATCTTTGATGCCGACAATATTCTTAATAGAGGTCACAAATATTCCGTTAACATTAAAAAACATATTTGGTTGATCTAATTATGCTCGGTTGTTTTTAGACATCCATAGGTCCAAATGTAAAACTGAGAGAATGTTATAACTCATGTGTTTGTTTGTTCGCCTGTCATGGCCAATTTGTTATAAATGTATTCGAGCAATTTAGTTGAGTTTTGGTTCATAGGAATCTCTACGACATTCTAAGAATTTAAAACTTAGGATCTAGACAGGAAATTAATAAAAATTTCGAAATGTACCATTTTTATATCAAATTCCTACGATTTGCGTGTCGTCTAAAATAATTTTGAACAAATTTATTTTATATGTATAATTGACCGTCAGTCTTAAAGTAGTTGTATTCTCTCTTTGTATTGTGGAAATAAGATTTCCACTATATGTATACGAAATAAGTATGGTACGACTTGGACTTGCATATCAGCTGATCCCCTCCGACCGGCTTAGTAGCTGTGGAAAGGTGTGAAGCTAACCCCCGGGTGAAGCTAACCGTTGAGGTTCCAAAGACGTGGGCTCGTGGAGTCCATCTTTGATGCGTGCTAGAAGGGTTGCAGGGGACAAATGGATGCGTTGATGCATCTGCCTCGTTTAGACCATTCCGAGCCTTGAGTTCTTCGTTCAGAGCCTTGAACTTGCGGCCACTGACTCCTGTCCTGGAAGAGGAATGTCGGTAGATTGTAGGCCACTCCTTATCCCCCGCGCCTTGGCCGAACCGCCGACGCGGGGGGCGCGGGGATGGATTCCTCCCTTCTGCAGCTAAATCTGCTTTGCTGAAGCCGAAACCGCTGATAAAAATTGGCCGACAAATAAACTTGAGGTGTTGAGTTAATGCGGTACTAATAAACAATGATCTAATTTTTATTTTTCTTGTGTTAACTAATTTTGATCGGTGTGGCGTATGACTGACATAACTAATAGATATCTTAGGCTACAAGTTGTTTTTTATTCATTTATTTAAAATTTATATTAATTATGTTTACTGTTTGCAAAATGGCTAATACATTAATGTAAATCATTAACTTCCCCCATAGGGCAGGCTGCGTCTATTGTAGGGGACTAGCCTAGACGGGGGGAGAAATTTACATTTGCACATACTGCAAATGTAAATTTTTCTTCGAATAAAATATTTTCAATTTCAATTTATTTGAAAAAAAAGATTATGGAACCATGAAAAACAGACTTTAAATTGCGAGCAAAACCGCGGGTATCAGATAGCCTCAAATACACATTTCATGTTTTACAAATCAAACAGGTTGATGTTTACGTAAAGTGAATTATAAAAAATAAATTACAAAAAGTGTAAGTAGTTTAACAAAAAACCCTGAAGAGTTTTACCAAAAGCGATTTTAATTGATTCTTAAAAGACGAATGAAGCAATTGTCGTTTTAAATAAGTCACATCGAAAATAAATATAAAAGAAAAATGTCCTTTCTTTCTTAATATGGTATTCCGAACCAAGTTATATTAACTCCTTCAGATTGTTTTTGAATAAAAAACCCAGGTTTTGGAGATATTTCATAAAATTGGAAAATAAATTCAAAAAGTTTCAAGTTTCTATTGCATTCTACATCTCTACGACCGATTGTGTAAACGAAACGTATGTAAAGCAAATTTCATAGTTTCATACTTGAAACTAAATTACCTGTTCAAAGCTCAAATCTATGGAACGTAGTGTCGTAAAAAAATATGGTAATAATTACTACATAATTTTGATCTAAATTAAAATAGCACGCTGAAGTGGAAGTGGGCTGGCCATGTCTCCAGATGTACCGATGGTCGATGGAGCCGACAAGTGTTAGAGTGGAGACCGCGTCTAGGTAAATGTAGTGTATGACGCCCTGCAGCGCGATGGACTGAAGATCAAACGGTGGCGGGCAGCGGATGGATGCGGACTGCCCAGGACCGGGATAGTTTTACGCGCTTGGGGGGACGCTTACGTCCAACAGTGGACGGCGATAGGCTGATCTAATGAATTTTGATCGTGATGCAAGACTGTTTGGTATCACTTTTAAGCATTGTCCTTTTAACATCGATGTTCAAGTTTCTAAAAACGTTTCAATAACAAAAAGATACGTTAAATAATTAATATTTAAATAAGATATTTGGTTACGCTTTAGATTACCCCCGTCCAAAAAAAAATTGGTTTAATTTAAAGTAGGCCAATAAAATTTTCTGCCTCTATTGTCCTAACTATCCAAATGTCTAATTTAATTCAGTAATAATAATTAATGAAATATCAGAAAATCTGCATGTCGCAGTAAAATAGTTAACTTTACCAGCCAAAATATCTATAACGGAAAAATATATTTTTATTGACATTTAAAATTGGCAAACCTTATTTCGCGGCCATTGAATATCATTGCTATCATTTGCAAATCATGAAATAATTATGATATATAAGATTGTTGTATGTCACACCAATCTTATATATCAGAATTATTATTGTACCTAACAAAGTAAAATTCGCATGCGATAAAATAACAATATCTATAAAGGAAAAGTAAATGATAAGTAGAAGTAACCAAAAAAAGTGTAACACTTTAAGTAAATATGAAATGTTATACTTTTTTTGTTTTAAATTAAAACATTGGACAACCTAAAAGTTAATTTATATTATTTTTCGTTATTGGAACAAATTACATTCGTTCATAAAAAGATGCCTCAACATTACAGAAAATACTTAAGTGATATGTCAAATAAAAAACTATTTACTATTTACTACTTATCGTAATCAGTTAAAGACTATTTTAAAGATTATTCCAAATATCGGGCGTACCAGTATAATAAATAGGTCGAAATTCATTTTTTTATTATTATACTTATTACTATATAGCTCAATAAATAAAAAACACACAAAGGAACTGCATTTTGAACATTTTGTATATGTTTGGCATGACAAAACATATCAATACGCAGGGTGTAAGCAAAATCTTAAGCGAAATTAATTAGAGGTGGTAGAGCATAACAACTTTTCACAGCTTTTGCTGCACTTCTACGGCCGTGCTCGCCCGAGGAAGTACCACCCTCCTTTATAAAGTCGATGATGCCGGATGGCCATGTCTACCCTTTCTTTTCCTATTCCTATCTTCTCCAAATCTAATCCCGACCCCATGCTATCCAATAAACCTATTGCATCCGATCTCCCAGGTCGACAACGCACTCTCAACTCTCCGGATGTTGCGTTTGTCTATGGGCGAAGGGATCGCTTACTATCAGATGAACCGTCTGCTCGTTTGTCTTCCTTTCCATAAAAAAATCAATGTAATTGGCTATTTTCAAAACATGTCATAAAAACAGACACACATGACATATGACCGTAACTCATCTCTTCTATAATATGCGGTACTGAAAGTTATGTTTGTTGTTTTGTAATATATCAACAAGAGGCCGCACAAAAATTCATTTAGCCTATAAAGGGCATTTATAGGTTAAATGATTTTTTGTGCCTCTTGTTGATATATTACAAAACAACAAACATCTAGCCTTGACCCTATCTACGAATGAAAACTGTCAGTACTTAATAAAGCCTGTATATTTTAGTATTAAATGTGATTATTGTATAACATAAAATCTATTTTCTTTTTCAAACTTAAATCTTCGATTTTCGAACGCAGTCTTAAATTTTAAAAATCCTATTAATTGTTTTTACGTTATTTCAGTAAATGTCACGCTTGTCTTCGCGTCATAAAGATTTAACCGCTTGACATATTTCTTTATGTGTCATGAATAATAATGCAAAGTAATGTGTGTATGATTTTATTTAACAATTTTTAATAAATCATGCACTTAATTTATGATTTTGTCTAACAATTTAATTTATCTCTATTGCGTTTAATAAACAGTATTAGCATTCTGCACTTTATTATCTTTTTAAACTTTAACTATGTAAAATTTTATGTTACTTCGTCTTCTCAATTCTCTTTAAATACTTTGAAAAATTTTGCTTCTCATATATTTTACGTATTCAAACACCCAGATCCGAAGTAATTATCTATAATTCATACAAATAATTGCTCCGTGTGGGAATCGAACTCACGACCTGCAACGCTGAAGCCGAGAGTTCAGCAATTGCACCAACCGTCGTGACGTTCATTCTCCGGATTCCATGAATACTACTGGATCTACCTTTCCAATTTAAACGAATGCAATATGGCTTTAAATTGTCATTTTCAATGACGAATAACAAATTACAGGGTCGAACATTCAACATTACAGGCTGCGATCTGAGCGTTCAGTATTTTTCCATGGACACCCAATGTGGCCCTTTCGCAAGCAAACTGGTTAACTTTTTTTCGTGTCGTTTCATATAATAACTTGTATTCATTTATACATTTCCAATGTGGTACAGCATAACACGCTTTCACAGCTTTTGCTGCACTTATACGGTCGTGCTGGTCCGGAAAACACCGCCGCCCTATACAAAGTCGAGATAAATTAAGTATGCATGACTTTCTGGGTTGCCGAATGACCATTTCTTCCCTCTTCTTTTCCCACTCCTTTCCCCTCCTAATCTTTAATATGTTTCCGATTCATCCATTTACTTAACCTCTTTTATCCAATTTCCCAGGTTGACAACTCATGCGCAACTCCCCGAATGTGGTGTGTGTCCATGGGCGATGGGATCATTTAATATCAGGTGATCTGGCAGCTCGTATGCCATCCTTTCCATAAAAGAAATATTTATTAAAAAACCTTGCATTTATTGTATGTTTTGTGACTTATGTTTCAAGAGCATTTTACACAGAAAAAATATCCCATAAATATGACAGGATCTCAGGCTTTTAGGTTATAGAATTACTTCTCCGGGTGGAAATCGAAGCTATGACCTTCAAGGTCAAGCCAACGACCCTCTATCACTTAGCCTAAATAGAAATGGCTTTCGAAAATGCTAGCTATATGATTTGAGTGATCTTAAAAATTCTGTCTGTTCTCTCAAGCTTTGAATAATATTAGAATCAAGCTTAACATTCTACTTTTAGAGGCATTCAGATGACCGGTTGGCGCAGTCGTAAGCCCAGAGGCTTCTTAAAAACACGGCTCTTACTTAGTCAAGTCTAAGTAAGGGGACAGGAAGTGTTGTTATAAAAAACCCTTCATTGGCATCATCTTATCATTGCATGACAACGTCTTAAAATATCTTCATCGAATGAAAATTACATTATCTGTGTGTCTAATTCAGAAGATGATATTCAGAGAGATTAACTATAAATTATAAAAATCTTTGTTAAGTCAACTATAAAGAATTTTGTTTTGTGCTACAGTCCATAAAAGGAAATTGTCAAAAGTATTATTCTACGAAATCG
>JAOCPS010282367.1:0-13181 GCA_025505425.1 Graphium colonna | reverse complement strand
TCAGATAATATAGGTATAGTCCGAATTTAAAACATTACAACACATGCTATTGACCTTAGCCGCCAAATCATTATCAAGGTCGCGATTCGCAGGACATTCCGTTTTACCCAAAATATATCAAGACCTATCTTAATATTACAGGGTTATATTTGAATTAAAATACATCTATTTTTACTTCTACAAATTGATTTATTTATTAAAATATATAAACGTAAATAACATACGTTTTTAGTGTTATATTTACTGATTTTATAATATGATTTGTTTTTGTTAATAATCTAACGCGTGGAACGAAACGGTTTTAATGTCAGTTATGTCATTGTCTAATATTATTTGTATTCTAGTTATTTACCGGTAACCATACTGTAATAGTTACTACTATTTATATTTATTTAGTTTAAAATCAATTTAAAAGTTTTGCATTTAGTTAGTTCTAAAAGTATATTGATCAGAAAACACCTGCAATTGTTGCTATGCAGATTATCTAGTGAATTTTAATTAATCATACCATGTTATCAGTCGAAAAATATATCAATTAAAAGTTCTCTACAAGATTATTATAGTTGTAACAGGTGTAGAATAAGTTATAGTGGTACTTAATGTGAGTAGAAACTATTTTTAATTTGCTTTAGTTCTTTTTAACCGTCTAAGTCTCCTATGACATTACGATTTAAGTGTGTGTGAATTATATATATGAATCCTTTATCCTAAGAAATACACTAAAAGAAAAATTTCCTTTTTATTACCACTATATTTCAAAGTCAGCGTCATAGAATATTTAATTCAAATCTGGTTTGTCTCAAACTCCTGTACAAACATTGTATCATACAATTATTATAAATGATATTCCATAATCAGGTGACAAATTAATAAAATAAAAAGTGATAGAATCGAAAATATTTTAAATAAAGTTTCGGCCTTCCGAAAAAGATTTTTTTGTCATTTTAATTTAAAGTATTTTTTCCACACAGATAAGTACAATAAAATGTTGCCGGAATCAATAAAACAGCATTTGATCCATTGGCTGGAGGATAACAGGGAGTTGGTGGTTCTGCTGTTTTGCTTACCAGCTAGCTTTGTATTCACGCTATTCCTCAAAGTCAGAACTTGGCTCAGGAAATTGGGCGGAAGTCATGACCACGATGAAGCAGTCAGGGAGATTCAGCGCAGGGTAGTTATAATATATTTGTTTAATAATTGTTCATCAACTTCAAATGAAAAGTGGTTTCACAGAAGTTCGACGTAAATATAAAATGTCACGTTACGTATTCTTCTCGCAGCCGCGGGAAACTGCTAATAAATTTTAGTATCCATTTTTTTTTGTAATACCATTTAAATTTGAAAACTTAGCCAAACATAGAGGTAGTTGAATTAAGGTTAACTTTTAGTCAATTTAGTGGACTACCTAAGGATTGAGACATTTCTTAAGGTGACAATGAAACTAGCACTTAAAATATCTTAGGCGCTCCCCCAAAGTTAGGACAGAATTGTAAAATCGGCAATAAAGTAACTAACATAGACTTTCAACCCTGGAGGTTCATTTATAACAAGTTTTTGTATAAATGAAAGCTTCTATTGACTTACGTTACTTAAATAATATTTGATTGATTCAAGTATTATATAAGTAACGGTAAAAAGTATGGCATTTAATATTTCTTAGGTCTTTAAAATTAGGAGCTGATGTCAAAAATGGGCGATAAACCAACAAACTATGTAAACCCTTAGGTACAAGATTGGAATAAACTGCCGGCGAAAGATAGACGACTTCTCTGCACTTCTCGACCCAACTGGCTGTCTCTTTCCATCAAATTCTTCCAAAAACATCTACACCATCGTGTGCCTATACCACTATACGATATATTAGAGTTGGACGAAGAAGCCATGACTGTAAGAGTGGAACCAATGGTCACTATTGGGGATATCACTGAGTTCTTAATACCGAAGGGATACTCGCTGGCTGTTACCATAGAGCTGGTGGATGCCACTTTAGGGGGTGAGTTTATTAATAAGCAAATATGTACTATTAAATCAAAGAACTCCCGATATCGTATAGAAAAGTGGAGATACTCTCGTTGAAATATTCACTCAAGAGTTCAAAAAAGGAGAAGATTCTCAATTTGGCTGTTTGTTTTTTATTTTTATCTTTATATGTATGTTTCCCGATTTCTTCGCAAGTTATGAACCGATTTTTAAAATACTTTTTTCATTTGAAAGGAGGAGGATGAGGAGGCTCCATGTAACTATCATAGAAGTCGGCCTAGTTTATTTTCTAAATCACAATAACTTAAGAACATGTTTTACAAACGTTCACTTTTAAGACGTTTGAAGGCGGTTTTGTTGTTTTCTGTGAAAATAATTATTATTGTTTTCCAGGACTTGCCTTCGGAACTGGTATGTCAACACACTCACACAAAGCTGGCCTGTACCATGAAACTATAACCAGCTACGAAGTTGTATTAGGTGATGGGTCCCTTGTAAAAGCAACGGCAGACAACGAATATTCAGACCTTCATAAGGCGTTAGCATGGTCCCACGGGAGTTTAGGTTTTCTAGTGGCTTTAACATTGAAAATAGTCAAGGTCAAACCTTATATAAAACTGACATACACACCGGTGATCGGGCAGAAGAATTACTGCGATACAATAAGAGATCTATCGGGTGCCAATCAAGAAAAACCTTCGATACATCCTGATTATATAGAAGGCACGATTTTCAGTAAAGATGAAGCCGTGATCATGACTGGGGATTATTCTGACTACGATCCGAATATAAAAGTGAACCATTGCGCTAGATGGTACAAACCTTGGTTCTACAAGCACGTAGAATCCATTTTAACTAGAGGAGAAAGTACAGAACTGATACCGTTGAGAGACTACCTGTTAAGACACAATAGACCTATATTCTGGGTAGTGGAAGACATGCTATCATTTGGAAATCATTGGTTATTTAGAGTATTATTCGGTTGGCTTCTACCACCCAAGCCAGCCTTTCTCAAATTCACAACAACACCCGGAGTACGCGCTTATACGTTCACCAAACAAGTATTCCAAGACATAGTCCTACCCATAGGAGAATTGGAAAGACAAATAGAGATAGCCGATGAATTGTTCGAGAAATTTCCATTGCTCGTTTACCCTTGTAAAATAATCGATCACGGACCTTCTTCTGGTCAGTTGACAAGGCCTGACAAGAAATATCTGGTTCCGGGAACAAATTATGCCATGTACAACGATTTAGGTGTATATGGGGTACCAGGGAAGGTTAAGGATAAGAGACCTTATAATCCAGTCAACGCTATGAGGGAAATGGAGAAGTTCACAAGAGAAGTGGGCGGTTACTCGTTTTTATACGCGGATATATTCATGACTAGGGAAGAGTTTGGTCAAATGTTCGATCTGACATTGTATGAAAATGTAAGAAAGAAATACAAAGCTGAAAACGCGTTCCCACATTTGTATGATAAGGTAAAACCGGAGTTGGATTTGTTTGCTATTGCAGAGATGGATGCAAAAAAAGATCAATGAAGCAATATAACGATATTATAATATATTATTGTTATTATGTTTACATACATTTAAGCAATTGATTATTTATTTTGAATATTTTTTCTAATTATTGTGATAACCGTAAGTCGTCTATACAAAAATATTATCGTTCCTTGTATTGAATTGCGAATAAATTATGGCATTAATAAATTTTTTTTTTAAAAGAGTATGTTATTGAAATGGCAAAATTTTAAAATGTAACAAAAGATTGTAGTATTTAATTCAATTATTCTACTACCCTTGAATTGGTGGTGGCTTAGGAGTCTGCAAATTACGATACAGAAGATGCACTTTCAATACTCGAGGACGTTATAAGTAGGGATGAAATATGAAGAATAAAAATATTTTAAAAAAATGGTTTACCAATGAGCAAACATAATTTAAAGTTAAATAATTAATAACGTAATTCATGTTCATCCTAGCAGACACCTGCGGATGCCGCGCGTGCAACTGATTGAGCGACGCGCCTATATTTTTTTGTTTTTGGCGCGGGCATCATCTCTGCTGGCCCGAGGGGCCTCTGCAGCTCCGACGGACGCGAGGTGGGCGGTGGTGCTCGGGGCGCCGGGCCCTCCTCGAAACCTCGTTTATGAGCGGCTAAGCTCGAGGGCTCCCGGGGGAGCCTCGGCTCGGACCGCCACTCTAATAGTATTATCGGCGCGCCTAGTATCTACACCTTATTTATTAGAAAATTTGGTCGAAAACTATGACCGCTTTCGTAGCCTAGTGGTATAGGCATATACAATGCGGGCTGACGGATGATCAGCCCGCATTGTCCAACCAGGAAACAACGTATTGCCTGAAAAGAAAGATAATCCATGCGTCGAATAGGCATGTAAAAAGTTGGTCCTGCATCTGATCTGTCTTTGCTCATGTCCGATATACGCCCCTTCAGACTCCTGAGAGTTAAGGAACAGAGAGTGCACCTGTGCCTTTACCTACAATTGTGTACTACAATATCTCCTGCGGAGAGTTGACTGATATCTGAGTAGATTGGCCACCGTGACCGAAATTCGGTCACTTTATTTTATTACATAAATACGATGACAATCGAAATCGAATCGAAAGTATCGAGAACTCTTCGATTTCTAAATTTAGTATTAATAGTGTGTACTGTATGCAGAACAAATAGTGGCGCATCATTTGGTTAACTTGAGTCAAAAGTGAAACTTGACGCTGAGTGAATCCGTCACCCATGGACACCTATAATTTAAAAAAGCTGCGCACGCGTTACCAGTTTTGAATGTTGGATAGAAATAGTCACAGACATAATTTAAAGCCCTCCTTACCACGTTAAAACAATTCAGCCACAGCGGCCAATGTACACAGAGATCAACCAACTGCGCAGGAGATATTATAATGCAGAAGTGTACGCGCAAACACAGGTACACTCTCTATTTCTGTGAATCAGGTGCAGTTCCGACTTTTTACATACGCATCCGACACGTGAATCATCTCTCTTTTCAGGCAGTCTTACGATAATTCCGAACTCAATTAAAAAACAGGAACATAAAGTTATTGTTTTTTTCGTGGAATTCGAACCCACGGCCCGAGGTTTTCAAATCAAGGGTCCATTTCAACGGGCTAGGGAGGCGGTACACTGACAAAAAGAGCGTATGAAAGGTTATTCGGCCCTGGTTATTGAGTTTCTGATTCTCAATTAGTAAATGGGTGAAAGCAATTCAACATTTAAAAAATGTATCCGACTTTCACTTGAGTGCCTGCTTGTACGGTATAATTTAATAATTATTTTGGCTTGGAATTAAAAATCGGCTAAACAAGAAATCTACGTATTCATTATGTATCAATACATATACATGATGGCTGGACCCACTTTTAATACTACAGAACGGTATACGTGGGGACCTTATATAAAGAATAAAAGTAACAATTAAAATAAATATTACTTAACCACGAAGTAAATTTAATTACAATTTCAATAATTAATTACGGAACACCCTAGCGAACACAGCGCGGGCAGCCGCCATTCTCGCACTTCTTCTATCGCCATTTCTGTAACTGCTGGGATCATAACCACGCTTTATTTATTCATTTAAGAGAAAATTTCGTACCCCCGGTAGAGCACAACATCTTTGCACAGCTATTGCTGCACATGCAGGGCCATGCTCGCCCAGGGAAGTACCACCGCTCTTTACAAAGTCTACAAAAAATAAAGTAAGTACCGAGTGTAATACCCTGGATACTGGCTATCAAAAAGAAAATAAAATCAAAATTATTTATACAAGGTTGAAGTCATAACATTTCTGAATGATTGTCAAGGATATTACCACTAGTCCGAAAAAAAACCAAAAACTTGAGGAGAACCGGTGTAAGAATCTCAGCAGGAGTAATATATTTTAGTAGCACCTACCTTGAGGTTGGAGATGTGACGGAATATGAAGGGGTTATTGACGGCGATCTGCCGCCTGATGCGGTCGTTCATCGCGTTCACGTACGTCTGGTAGACGGCCATGCACTTCTTGGCCAGCGATGACGCGTAGTAGATTGGGATGTCTTGCAGCTCGGGGTGCAGGGACCAGTATTCGTCTGGAAAATACAAGGGGATAAAATAGGGCACTGGTGAGTCACTAACGATATTAAACAAAGGCCCTCGGGCACCTCAAGAGAGCCGTGGTAGCCCAGTGTCCGGGCGTTAGCCTTCAATTCTGTTTACTCGAGGCGAACCCGAGTTCGATCCCCGGTGCCGGCACCAATGAAATTACTAATTTTTTAATTGCAATTTTAAGTGCTGATTTACCACGTGATCTGCGGTGAAGTTAAACATCGTGAGGAAACCTGCATATCTAAGAAATAATATTTTTAAGATATGTGAAGTCTGCCAATCCGCACTTGGGCCACGTGGGCCAGGGCCTCCTCTAGACAGAGGGTATTGAGCATAGTCCACATGCCCAATACCCTCTGTCTAGAGGAGGCCTTTGCTCAGAAGTGGGACAATATAAAAATAAGACTTAGCTTACTTTACTTTACTTTTACTCGGTACTTGATTGTGTGATCAGGGGTATAGTTTTTTAACAAATTTTCTAACACAGGAATGAAGCGTAGATACGATGTCGACAGCTTAACATATGGCGAGGAGTCGTAGTTCATCGACCTAAAGAAGTCCCCGTCCCTCGAATTTGCCGATATATACTTCCGCGTGTGTAATGTCGTACATCGTGTTGGACCCGGGATAAGTTATATCCTATCATACACCCAAAACCACTGGAACTTTTGAAACTGTTATAAGTGATCCATTCGTTTTAAATCGTGTGAAGACAATATGTGTCAATATAGAACATCGCACATATAGAGGTAAACAATTTGGCGGTAGTTTTTTACAATAGTTGTAAATAAGTGTGATTCCCCTTTTGAATACGTTAAAAATAACAAATAAATAGATATTCGTTTATGATTTTTAAAATGAACAAATTAGTAATTTAACTATACAACACTAGTGGTTTAACTGTCTTGTGTGTCCATAGTCAGAACGTAGTACTGTTATGTACGTACTACGTAGTACTTGGTGGTATCAATGTACCTGCCTAGTATCTGAAGATGGCGTTAGAAAAGCTGTGAAAAGATGTTATGGTCTGCCACCTAAATCACCTGTCAAACGTTTCCCATATAAAAACAGAAAGTAAGACATTATTATATAAACTCACCTAGGATAAGAAGTAGTTCCTGAGCTCGTCCCAAAGCAAACACCGGGATAAGACACCTCCCCCCACGGGTCACTATGTCACTGACAAGACCTGTAAACCGGCTCTCTCTCTCTTCGCGCTTTTCATGAATGTGGGTACCATATGTTGATTCCTAAAATCACATACACTAAGTTTAAAAACACAGCCATAATATACAGGGGCATAAGGCTGGTGAATCACCTTCTATATTCAAGGACGTTATATGTAGGAATCATATGAAGAATAAAAGTATTATTGCAAATAAATATTGATGTAGTACGGAGTAGGTATAAGGTAAAGTTTAAAAAATTATTGCGCATTCATAATCGCCGTAACGGACACCGCGTAGCCGGAGTGGAGGGGAGGTCGATGACCTGCGGCATGCTCAGCTGGGTAAACATCGCACTATACCGCCACACTTTATTCATTTATTGGAAAATTTTGGCTTATGCCCTTAATTTTATTACATAAATATGATGGCAATCGAGTATCGAGTGCTTTCCTTTAATATCGAAGGTGATTCACCAATCACCCCCTTATCACCATACAGCAGTATTGGTGAGTTAATTATTTAACTTTCCATTAAGTTTACTCAGTGGTGAATTAATATTTATTTTTGGTTATGTTTTTTTTCGATATATATGATTCCCACATAGATATTAGGTCCTCAAGAATCCTGCTCCAAGTTCCAGCTAAAAATCTGGGAATATTCTATGATTTGTGCTATAAATATTCTATGATTTGTGCTATATACATGCTATGATTTGTGCTTTAAATATTCTATGATTGATGAACATTTAGTATTTAATTTTGTCTGTCCTTAGGAAGTATCCTTTTTTAATATATTTTTTGGATATTAGTTACCCTGTATTTTTTGGCATTTCCAGAAGTTGTGTACACTTAATAACATGCTGATAAGTTTATCAGATGCGATTTGTAAGCGTCATAAGCAAAGAAACAAACCCACGTTCCTACACATTAGTAAGGTAACACTTTATTTTTAATGGACATGATGACTGTTTTTGATTAGTGTTCTATAATTTTCTAGAGTTTATACTAGTTCGAAAAAATATTACAGTTTTGCTAAATACACAGATTTTTAAGAAAATAAATGATATTTAAACTTTAGAGTTTAAAATGCGTGCCAAAACGTTTACCGATGTCATGGCGTCTGCTTGTGACGTCACGTTACGGTAAACAATCAATGAGCGTTATACGTTTAAGCAACAAACAAGTTATTTGAGCTTATAAATGTGAATTGTAAAGAGTATACGTGATGCGCGGTTGTTCAACGCCTTAACATCTCAATAAAAACTCCGAAGAAATTATTTGTTTACGTTCTAAACAAGAAAATAATGTTATGCGACTTTATCTTCCATGGCGAAATTCAACAATTGTACGTCTAAATTCTCCGATTTATTTGTACAAAGATTATTTTAATTAGTATTTTTTTTTATTTCTTCCTCTTTAAGAGCATAACAAATATGATTATGTTAATGAAATTCTTCTTTGCTTTAATCTTAGCCTGAAAATTAATAAAAAATCTAGTTATTTATACAAGTCCTGCCGCGTGCGTATTTTACTTCCAGATAATTTAATTCTATAAAAAAGTGCAAATAATGAGACCCGTTTAAATAAAAAATGGCAGGAGCCAATAAATAATTATGAAGAAAAAAAATTATAAACTTTATAATTTATATGACGTAAGTTTTTTTAAAAAATGTGCTATTCCCCGCCAAATTCTAATCATCACGTAAACTAGAGACGTGGGTTATGTATTGATTTTAATTGATGCGAGTATCTTTTACGTGCAATGATCTAAATACACGCGGCCCATTTGGAAAAAGTATACGAGTTCGCCAAAATCCACTAATGACAAGGTGACATTTGCAGGACTGTGACGTAATACGTTCTGATTGGTGTTCAACATAACATGGCTGACTGCTATATTTTAGAGTTTTATTTTATCAAATAAAATTATATCCATACGATAAATATACTAAAAAATAAAAATTAAGTTACCTAGTAATCCAATTTCATCAGACAAACATGTTATTTTAGTAATTTTTGTATACCGTCATCATGCCTATTGGATGCTCCCTGCGATTTCCCCCGGGAAAATTTTCCGCGTTTTTGGAACATGCCCTACTCCTATTGTCATGGATCGATGTTATATAGCCTAAAGTTTTCTACGATAAATAGGCTATCCAACAATTTTTTTTTTTAAATCAGACAAGTAGTTCCTGAGATTAGCACGTTTGATCTTCCAAAAAAGACTTCAGTCTTATAATATTACTATACATTATGTAGGTCAATAATCATGAATGTTATATAAAAGATAATGCCCAAATCTAGTACCAAGAATTATCTTGCATCAAGATCAAAATTATATAGTAATTATTTTCATAATTTTTAAAGACTTTTGGCTTTACGGATTTTACGCGTGGAATTTAATTAAAAGTATGAATTTTGCTTTACCTACATGACGTTTGCGCAATGTCATAGTAATGTAGAATGCTATAGAAGCTATTTTCTATGAATACATTTTACGAATTTATCAAATATCTCCGAAACCCAAGGTTTTTTTTTACGAAAATAACTTCTGTAGTAGTTAATATAACAAGTCTAGTCTTCGCATATTTGAATTTGATACAATTTGGTACGGTTTGCCATATAAAAATGGGCATTGCCCTTTAGATCTCTTACTGTTATCAGTACATCTGGGTGTACAGTGGGTATTTCTGCTGCCATCAAGTGACGATCCTCTTGCCTTGAAAAGTCTCCTGTGTATAGCACCTGTTTGAATATACATTAATGTTTGAGTATACAATTGTTTTTAACATTATTTTTTATTAGCTTCACTTTTATATATGTATCAAGCACTCAAGAAAAATACAACTACAAGACGTGTAATTAATTTAAAAATTTACATGCGTACTACAATGTTTTGTTTAAAAACTAAACAATTTAATCAAAAAACAAATTCAAATTCGAGAAATAATGTAAGACATCCATGAAATAAAGCTTTTTTTTAGTTTTTAAAATTATAACTTATACAGACAAATGTTGGCTAGGGAGCAGATAGGTTTAAAACCAGTTTGATTCACCTGTCAGTGGTGCATTGGTATATGACAATGATGCGGTGTGTTTGTCTTTGTGTTTCTATCTTTTGGGTATTACTGTTATTGTTGTGTTGATCAGTGCATTGGTTTGTTGACATATTTTTTTTAATATTTTAGTGCTGTATATGGGTGTGTGGGCAATTTGTTGTGTTGATATGTATCAACACAACAAATTTCCTACACACTATATTTGTAGATATGTTGGTGTGCGGTGTGTTTTTGTTTTTGTTAATGATTTAGTGTTATAGGGTGTTGTTTGGTTTTTCTCATGTTCGAACACAGATTTTTTACAGTGTCCACTATGCAGCAACATCCAATTATTGCACCTTCAATTCCCATGAAGTATATTTTCTTGGTCAGCGGAGGTTCACTCGAGGCAATTATACCTCAACGAAAACGACGAATCGACGAACCTACAGGAGGTCGCTGATATCTATATAACTGATAAAGACATAACTCCCGATTGTTTCATCTATGTATATAAAAATACTTTTTGACATCTTTGCACAGCTTTTCACAGCTTGGCCAGAGAAACGCCACCGCCCTTAATAAAGTCGGCATAAATTAAAGTATGCATGACTTTTAGGGATGCCGGATGACCATGTCTACCCTGTTCTTTACCCACTCCTATTCCCTCCAAATCCTTAATTCCGACCCGATCCTATTCAATAAACCCATTCGATCCAATTTTCCAGGTTGACAACTCACTCGCAACTCTCTGGATGTTGCGAGTGTCTATGGGCGACCATCAGGTGAACCATCTGCTCGTTTGTTTTACTTTCCATAAAAAAAACGATAGCTCTGACATTACATTTCTTACATCGAAAGGAGTCAACAAGACTTTTTTTATATGCAGTAATTTTGGTTTTTTTGGTTCCTTCGACGGCGACTCCCATACTTAGTGTCTTGAGTGATGTTGTGTTTATACATATAGTTAGACTTTTAATTCTATTCAGTAACTTGACATTTCAAAGAAAAATAATGTTACCACACCTAACATAATAGTGTTGGGTAGTGAACTATTTTCGCAAAGAACGAATGATAATGAATGGTTAATTTATAAAACTATAAATTCGCATGAAAGATATATAATATGAGAGTCCCTTTAAAAAAATAATCAAACCGTAATTTTACTTTTTATTTAAGCTTGAGATTCTAGACTTATATACAAGAATAATATTTATTTTTAACAAGGAAAACTTAAAATAATAATAATATTATTTTCCTTCTCTTTAATTTGTCACATTATCCCTATAATAAAATAATGTATGATCAATATTAACCCCTTCATTATGGAGTGCTAGCATATCTCGTGTTGTGAGGGCACGAGATATGTTTTGTATGGACCATATTATTGATAATATAACTGACACATTTATAATAAATATAACGCTTATGAACACTTCATTTGATTATAAATGTATCAGTCATTCATTTTAAATTACCTTAGTTGTAAGAGACATAATATATTTCGAATTCTGCAATTTTTAATAAGAGTTATTTTAAAAAAAAGACTTATCTTAAAAAAGAGTTATTGGATTAGAAATAATAAGTTTGCATGTAAATGTACGTACATTGTTAGAGTTCATTCAATTTCATTCACTCTTACGTCACCCTTTATCTGTCAAGGTACTGAATGGAATTAAAAGTCGAACTATAGATATGTGTGCGTTGATTTGATACATAGATATGTTGTCTGTTTAGTATGTTGGTGCTATAGTATATTTTGTCGTTGTGTCTTTTCGTGCGCTCGTTACCTTGACACCGGCGATCTCGATCATGAACATGGCCGCCCCCAACACGTGTCCCGCGTTGTACGCCCAGAACCTAACACCGCGCACGTCCTTCTCCTCGTGGAAGTTGATTGTCTCTATCCGATCCATGGAACCCTCTAGATCGGACTCGGTGTACAGCATTTGCTCCGTGGATATATTGCTGTGTGACGTACAAACACGCAGTGCTTTAGTTAACGACGATACATTAGTTAAATAATAGTTACTCGACCTCATCCTAAAGGTGTCCCATATGTAAAGAGACTTTTTTCAAAATCAAACTGACCGCGGAAACGGTTTTCTAGGAACAATAAATGGTTGTCATGGTAACCATAGATAACATTCTGTCAAAATAAACGGGTTTTAAAATTATTTAGCATTTTTTTTTCATTTATTATTAAACAACAAAAATATTTACAGAGCAATATAACTAATCTAACTAAGCATTTTTTAAAAATGAAGAGAATTGAACAAGAATTATTTTCAAAGAGAGTTATTCAATATTATTTGCGTCATGGGAAATCTGAGAATATTCGTCATTTTATTCAAGAGGGAGCCAGAAAATCTGGTCTGTACAGGATAAAACGTTACGAAGAAACGGAAGAGACAAATTTTGAGATGATTCTGGGGAGACCACGTACAGTATCTATATCCAGAAATATAAACCAAGTTAAAAAGATTTTTGAACAGGCACCTTCAACGTCGTTGAAAATTGCGGCGGATAAATTAAAAATTTCGAAGTCCAGTGTATCTAGAATAAAATGCAATGATGTAGGATCGAAAGCTTTTGTAAAATTAGCCGCTCCCAAATATGGCAAGGACCAAGAGGCGCGTGCCAAGCGAGGGTCAACTTTGAAAAAAGTTATAATAATTGACGATGAGACATACGCACCGGTTGACCCGAGTGATGTTTCTGGAAAACAATATTTCCACGCAACCAGTGGTGGCGATGTTGAAGACAACGAAAAAATCGTACCAAAGGCTTAGTTTTTTAAAAAGCACCTTGTTTGGCAAGCTATTGATGAAAACAGTAATGTATCAGAACCCTATTATAGAACAGGG
>JAOCPS010282041.1:0-13183 GCA_025505425.1 Graphium colonna | reverse complement strand
CCTCCATTTTAAATTGGTATATTATGTGTTGAATTGATATTATATTAAGTAAATAGTTCCTGTTTTAGCATATAAGCGTATAATATTGTATGTTCGTAAGGACAATACTGTTGAAACATTTTAGATTTTAAGACCATTATGTACGCAGTTTTTACAATAAATATTATTCTATTCTATTCTTTACATTTCTTATTGAGATACTCGGTAACTAATTGAGATACTCGCTTAAATGAGCTCTAAAGTTCGTCTACACGATTAGGATGCTTTAGGTGTTTGCATTGAACACTATTGCAGCATGGGATGGGTCTTTTTATATATTTAAATTTATTTTCTAATATTTAAGCAGGTTATTTTATACATAATGTATAAAACACATATATAAAAGAATAATTAAAAAAGCTCTATTTTATAAGAACAGCAAAATCGATATTTTAAAGTATAAAATCAGGTTGTCGAATGTTTTAATGACCAGAAATGGACATACAGCCTTATGAACTATATGTTCAACTTCCGCTTTTAAATTCCTATTAACTAAGCATGTTAATTATACAAAACAACTTATACAGTATATTTTGGAATATATATGTATTCAAAAGTTTTCATAACAATCTGGTTGCCACAGCCTCGATCGAAATTATCGGCGTCAAGCCAAGTTAGCTTCCAAAAAACTTGAAGAATCCTCAGTAGAAGGAAACAGTAGTCCCAGCCGACAAATCCAGCCACATTTGAAATACTGTTTTCATCGGGCCGGGGCACCATTTTACTAGCTATTCGAAACCTCGATGACCCGGTTCTTTCCGCTTGACTTGATTCCTAGACCCTACGAAGAGACGTTGCATATATTAGCATTCTTTATCGCTTTTACCCTCGGATAGTTTTCTGAGAAATTTTTCGGAATAATACCAACTACTGAGTTCATATACCGTATAACGCGACAAACCCATCGCTATTACCAGTCTACCACTGTGCAATTTGCCGTCATTTTCTACCGCGCGTGATGGAATTAACTATCGTCAGAGGTGTACCGGGCTGAAAGACCTTTAAGAAGACAGCCTAATCTTATCTAAGTTGCGAGAGTACATAGGCGACGGTGATCGCTTACCATCAGGTGAACCGGTTGTACGTTTACCTCTATCTACATAAAAATAAATCAGAATCAGGCTCACAGTATAGAGAGTATAGATGTTCACATGGTTCTTTTGAAAATTAAGATTTCAAGGCACACCCGGGAAACTTTCTGTTGTATCTATCCCATAATTAAAACAGAAAAGCGGTTGTTTTTGCTAGCTATGACACAACCTTGAAACGATAAAAAAGAAAGAGGCTAAAAGAAAAAAATGGTGCTCAATTTGGCTAATTCAATTAATAGTCTGTTTTTTACTGGCAAACTGTTATTTTCTCAGAAAATTTCACTTCAAAAACTAACTATTTAACCGATTTTTCTGCACATTTAATAGGATTAATTCAGAAATATAAACCTACAGATAGAATAAATTAAAATCGCTTCATAAATGTGACGGAGTTATGCCCGAACATAAATACAAAATAGAAGCATACTACTCGAGAACCTACGCGTTTTTGAAGTCGATTAAAACGAGACACGTCGAAAATAAACAAGTTCATTTTTCATAGAAAATTACTAAAACCGACTTCAAACGCCCTAAAAAAGTTCTTCAGAAACATATCTTCTCTGTTATTTTGATTTAAAAAGAACTCATCCGATTTTATAAAAAAATGGTGTCATTATAAAAGTGTACCCTATAAGATAAAATAATAATTTTTAAAATCGGTTCATAAATGGCGGAGGTATACGCGAACTTACATAAAAAAAATTGCTAAAAAACATTCAAACTGAAAACCTTACTCCTTTTTTGAAGTCGTTTAAAAAGGGTCTTTGCAAACTAGTTTCGGCGACCTCTAGTTTTTATCTAGCGCCGCAACTTCTTCTCGTAAAACCATTCTGCGGAACTGTTCACTCACCACACCTTCGGCGCAGTGCCAGTCAACAAAGATTGTGCATGACCCCTCGCTATATTGGTGAGTCATAGTTGTCAAATCGAAATATATAGTATTTTTTGACAGATCATTGACAACTCGAGGCCAAAGCCGTACACAATCTTAGAATAGTATAGTACATTGTGAGCCGGCTCTTATGCCATCGCAACGCCGCCGCAACGAACGCGTGGCGCCATTCGTATTCAGTCCGCGGTATCGTGAATCCGGGCGAACATCTCGCGACAGCTACACTGTTGTCGGGACCCGTACGCGCTCGCCCCATCCAGTAATTAGATACGTTTTTGCAACGTCCGTGCACGTATGTAGTATACGCACCGGTCGGTGTCCGACACTGAGCAGCATTCCGTATAGGAAATCAAGTCTAACACGACCACGGCATCGCCGTAGTGACGATGCAACCACGACACTAAATGTCCCCATCCCGCAGCAAGTATATTGCATAAGATTATTGCCCATTCGTGTACGTTGCCGTCCTATCTGCCGTTTACTTGTGTATCGAAGATATGCACACGGGCATTAAACCTCCGTTATGCAAGTCCTGGAAGCAACGCGCTCGTATCTATCGATATTGGAGTTATGAGATACTATCTTGCTGCACATTCGCGTGCATTTATTCAGAATGATGAAAAAATATGATGAAGTTTCTTATTTCGAGTTTCTGACAGCCCCTTGATATTATACACCCCGTGATAGCACTGAAGCCTTAAGTGTGTGTTCAAATATGTATTTGAACAGGCGCTCTAATAATCTGGATAAGATTTTGATTGCCTATTTCAATATTATTAAATATAAACTTAACAACCATGCCCAAAAACATTTCGAAAGATACACAAATGTTCTCAGACACGGTAACCTGATATGAACATTTCATAATTTTTTTTTCTGGTGATGACAGGTATTCCTAAAAAGAAAAAAAACTTTAATAATCCGAGCATTCATCTATATCGGCTTTCACCGTTACAACAGAACAACACCTGTTGCGTCTTTTAAAAACACCACCTTTTAAAAAGGCCAATCAATAAACGAAATCTGTCGTAAAAGTTGTATTGTTAATGTAAATTTATTACTGTTACGTATTATTATGTGCTGAAAGGTGATAAAAAGCCCAAAGCTCGACTTAAATCTAACGTCATAATCGGAAAAAATAAACAGAAGTCCTGTTACTATGCGTATGACGGTAAAAATACCTTTAGGCGGCCGATTATTTATTTATTTATTCTTTTTGCACAATAGTTGTACATAGGCCTACTTAATACCAAAGGCTTTATCTCCCAGTCAACCTTTGGGTGGTACAGAGAAATTTTGGTAGGTGCATAAATACAGATTACGCATTTGTTTTTGCAAATCTTTAATAATAATAAAACTTATTAGTAAAATCCTATACTGAATTCATAGCATGTGGAAATTTAGCACTTGGACGTCATAAGTATGCGGTTACAACGCTAAAAAATATATCTAATATTGATCACAGCACGTTATGTGTAGGGATATGACGCAAGTATACAAAGTATTTTTTACATTTTATTGTCAACATCTAAGAAATACTTAATTTACTATTAAATACAGTTCATAGACCGGCCTGCTAGAGTTGATGCCTGATGATCAGAGGTGATACAAAAATACTAATATTCACCCTTTTTACAACAACTATGCCCTTGCTTTGAAAACAAGGTTGTCGGATCGAATCCCGCGGGCAGACAAAGACTATTCTTTCTTAGTTGAGCAATACGGGCTGATCGCATAATTGCCTAGTAATTAAGATGATCCATCCGTCGGATGGGCATTAAAAAGGCTACTCCGGTCATTAAGAACACCTTTGACAACCGTTAAAAGGATATCAGTGCCTTCAAAATCCTGACAACTAATCATCCCTTCGAATAAAGTTTATCCGTTTAGACTGCTTACGTACCATATCTATACGTGTATTAGCAGCCGAAAGCAAATAACCTAGGAAGAAGACTTGAGGAAAAATAAGAAAAAATTACTTTGAATTCCTTATTCATTTTTAGATGCTGCCGGCCCTGATGCACAGGATATCGGGCGCGTTTGCGCTCGGGTCGTGCTCGTTCCGCGTGGAGCGAGAGCGCGAGAGCACTGCGCGGGTGACCGTGTGGCGCCATCTGGCGGTGGCGCGCTCCTACACCATGGAGGCCTCCTTCTGCGGCTTTGACCAGGGACCCTACAAGGTAACCAAAATTTCCTTCCTTCCTTATTCTTACTGACCACCACCAACATTCACCCAACAACGGATAAATGAATTTGAGTCAAGAGAGTTGAGAATTAGCAAAAAAAACATTACGCGGGTAAGTACGACCAAAAAATATAAAGTTGAAATGTGGAGTCAAAATTTAATAAATTTTATTACTAAAAGCAGCTAAAGTGAGGTTTTACTCGAGGTCCATTTGATGTTATTTGACTCCGACATTATCTGTAGAATTGTGTATGCGTCGCTTGTTTCGTAAATTTAGGTCTAGAAACTATCGACTGACGGGACTGTGAAGAGGGAGGGATGGGATTTAATAAGAAGAGAAATGGACACCCGGCAATATTAATTAACCACCGTCTCAACCTCTCAGCTCGAGCGATCTAAAGTGCAAGATTTCTATGTAAGATTTTGTGCTTTAGGACCTATAATAGGTGAAATAAATCCACGACTACAAACTTTTATAATAAAGCTTTCTATACCTCAAATTCTATACTATAAACTAAACCACCTCCGTGGCCTAGTGATGTGGGCCCTTGCTTTGTAGACCGGAAGTCGTGTGTTGTATTCCGGGGGGGACAATGACTCTGTTGTTGTTTCTTGGTAGGATTAGGGCAATGCGGGCTGATCACCAGATTGCCTGAAAAGAAAGATGATCAAATCACAAAAGAAAGATGATAAATCGGTCAGGAGGGCTTTATTATTTATACTATATCTCATACTTAAAACTCAGTATAATCGATAGCACAGATCGGCCATAAGAAAGTTTCTGTACTTTAGTGCTATCGCGCGACCGCCGTGACCCCCGACAGGTACTGTGAAATATCATCGGCCCTGCTTGTTGCGACTTTACATCTCACATCTTATTTATAAAGGCATTCAACTATATTCAGTATATTATATTATAATACTATTAGACCCGTCCACGCGTTGCAGTAAACTTTATAATTTAGTGAAATAATTATTTACGAATAAACACGGATACGTTATAGCCGGTATAAAATCCACCAGATTTAGATCTGAAATTGAGGTGGAATTTGAAAGCGATTGTTAAGTCTTCGATTTTCTGCTCCGCGCTACATTGAGGTTAGATTTTTTTGGTGGTATTTGACTAAAATAGTAATTTAAACCGTTAAAATAAATATAGTTTCAAACTAAAAAAAACACAATTTTATAGCGCATCGTATTAAATAGTGAAAAATAATTCTTTATCATTATTATCAATCGTGGCGCTAGACCATATCTAGACGTCGGCGAAATTAGCTTTGCCAGGCCCCTTTTTTAACCGACTTTAAAAAGTAGGAAATTTGGATTTGGTATAGTTTACAATAACTAATATTAAGATTAAAACTATTTTTTTTTTATTATTTATTGCCGCTTTGAATAAGCATTCGGATTTCGGAATGGTAACATTTATTACTGTATTAAGAAGTTGAGACGTATTTCCTATATACTACAAACGTTTAAGCTTCAAAAAAAGAAAAGTATATTTTTCAATAGTCACGGCGACAGGCGTCGGGGTGATAGACGTTGCGGTGGTAGGCGTCGCGGTGGTGTGCGTCGCACGATAGGCTTCACGGCGATAGGCGTCGCGACTCTAGGCGTCGCGGCTGTAATTGTCGCAGCGGTAGGTGTAGCGGTGATAGTCGTCGTTGCAGTGGGCGCCGCGGCTATAGGCGTCGTAGTGATAGGAATCGCGGCGATAGGCGTCGCGGCTATCGGCATCGTGGCGATAGGCAACCCCGGGGGCGTGTTCAGAAGTTTATTATCATTTATTGTAGCATGACGAGTCTTTCTCACTTAAAAAGACGAAAACTATACAGATTTTGTATTAATTCACTTGTCATAATAAATGGAATTTAATTTAAGATAAATAAAATTACGTTTCACTGAATAATAGCCGTATTAAATTTTCTACTATTGATTTACTCAAAAACAAGTGTATCAATATGCCTTACAACTCTGTGACTCTGTCTAAATACACGTTTACATAATTACGAATGGCTAACTTTGAATAACTTTTGCGAGGCCCCCTTGAGCGCGAGGCCATTGGCAGTCGCCGACGTCGCCGACGAATTACATCGTCGCTGATTATTATTGTGAAAAAGCGTGAGGGGCTTTGTGACATCTTTTTCGTATCTGCATCGAGGCTTTTCTTATCATAATATACAACAATATCAACGATAATAAATAAACAAATAATTTGGAAGAAAAAAAATATATTGCGACTTTAAATTGAGATATAAACTATCCTACCAATCACGTTGGATCAAACTGCACACATCGAACAAAATTTTATTAAAATTGATTCAGTACTTTTGAAGCCGCAGGCATTTGTTAGATGCATATACAGAGCGAAATATATACTCCAAATCTTGTATGGTCTAACAAAATTTAATAGGTTTGTTTTAAAACTTGTAATAGGTATTAGTTTAACATACTGGATTATTTCAGTGTCGCAAATTATAATAATAATAATAATCTTTTATTTTTGCAAATATTGTATACAAGTATGTGGAAACTCTGAAACCTGTGCTAGCATACACTGTGTTACAGGCTTCAGCGTCTTCCCAAATAATGACGAGTTACAAAATCACAATTCAAAAATCCAAAATAGAAAGATATAGCTTGTGTGTGTGTGTGTGTGTGTGTGTGTGTGTGTGTGAGTGAGTGAGTGAGTGTGTGTGTGTGTGTCTGTGTATGTGGGTGTGTGTTTATGTTTGTGCCTGCGTGCAACTGAAAGTTTATTTATTACAGTAAAATTTTCTGCGTTGGACTCAAAAATGGTTGCCGTAAAGTCACAATTATTTTCTAATGTTGCATCGTTTAGTTAAAGATAATAATGGTCTATCAATATTTTTTTGTATTACAAGTATCTTCCATATTTATCGACTTTTTGAAGTGTTTCAATAAATGTCACTTGTGACACTAAAGCTATTTATGCCCTCAACGTAAATCTGATAGGTACTATTGAATAAAAAGGTAAAATGATTGGGAGAAATCATAGAATAACTAATTTTTACATAAATCGTACCTTCAGTTCTTTTCAGACGACTTTAAAAAAGAAGAAGGTCCTCAATTCGGCTGTATGTCTTTTTTTATATGTACGTGACTCGATCTCTCTGCTTTTTTATTTGAAGAACATAATTACGAGGTGGTCCAATAGTTTCTTTTTGAAATCAAAATAACTGAAAAAATTGTGGCGTGAACATTTACTTCTAGGGCGTTTGAATTTCCTCTAGTTTGAGGTTCATCTATTTTCTACGTTAATAATTATTAGTGCTAAAGTTGTTTTTTTTTATGGAGAGAAAGACAAACGAGCAGACGGTTCACTTGATGGAAAGCGATCCCGTCGCGCACACACGCAACAACGCGGGAAAGGAGTGGAAAAAGAAAAGGGTAAACATGTTCATACGGCATCCCCAAAAGTCACGCGTGCTTTATTTTATGCCGACTTTATAAAGGGCGGTAGTACTTCCCTGGGCGAACATGGCCGTATAGGTGAAGCAAAAGCTGTTAAAAGAAGTTAAAAGAATGTTATGCTCTACAACCTTGTGGTGTACACGTTTATAGTAGTCACTTACTAGTATATCTCTGTCCGCCATTAAGTTATTCCCATTACTTACCCGATGCATAAACTAACATCATAAATTGTAAAGTTTTTACGTTCATTACAAACTTTTTCTATTAGCAATACCGATTACCCGGGAATTAATCGACATTCCTCTTCATATCTTTACTAATATTACGCGAAGCTGAAGAGTTTGTTTGTTTGTTTGAATGCGTCAATCTCTGGAACCACTAGTCCGAACTGAAAAATTATTTAATGTTGGAAAAGTCATTTATTGAAGAAGTCTTTGGATTATATAACATCACGCTATGGCCAATAGGGGTGGAGCATCGATGAAAAATGTCGTAAAAACGGGGAACAGGACTATGCCCATTTTTGTATGGCGTGCTGTACCAAGTTGCATCGAGTCCAAAAACTTTTTTTGGAGTACAAAAGTTCTTTTCGAAAAGAAATCCATCCCGGGTGTCGGAGATATTTGATAAAATCGAAAAATCTTTTTATCAAAAATAGTTTTTATTGCATCCTTAATCTCAATGACAGATTGTGTAAACGTAGTGTGAGTAAGGTAAAAAAATTCCCTGTTCAAAAATCAAATCCGTAAAATGTTATGTGGTGAAAAACTTTATGTATAAGATTTTTTTTGGGCATTGTCCTTCACGCAAGTGAAACCACGGGGGGAAACTAGTTGCTATTAAATCTTGAACGCGGTGCATTTAAAAGTTTACGGTTTCTCGCAAAACGGGCGTTTCTAACTCTGCTGGGAACCTGTCTGGAGCCGACTTAGCTAATTATATGCCTCGGGATGAAATTACATCGATCCCTTTCCTTGCGGGACGTTGGAAGCGTTGCAATACGCATAAATCAGAGTTCGATTTGTAGCTTAATGGATATTAGCATTTAAAGGCCTCTAAAAGCTTTTTCTCTTTTATTTTTTGAGCAATTTCTGTTTATATTCCCGACGCTAAACTGAACTGATGGGAAATACGGCATAGCATTATAATGTATTCGTTGTCGAATATAGTTTTACTAATTAATTTAAACCGCTTAGAAAATCTAACATACCTGGAACATCATATCTTGTGTATAATCAGGTATATCGTCATATTAGTGAAAACGTTAAAAGCATATTAAAATTAACATCTATTGGAGATAAATGTCTGGCTATTTAAATTTTTAATCTGTATAAAAATAGGTAAAAAAGACAAAAAAGAGACTATTTTTTTTAAATACGTATGTACAACACTTTTGAGACCGCTCCGAACTCTGGCCGTTTGTGTTTTTTTTTATATTGGTAATTAATTTTCACAACAGATGGGAAATTCTTAGATTTAGATGTTAAGGCGAACTCGGAGCTCAAACTGTAAATCAACTATTCTTTCCTAAAAAAAAAACACCGCACTCATGATAAGGTCTACGCTAGGCATGGGTTGTTTCACTGTTTTTTCATTTGCTATCAGTTTTATAACGTTATCGCTACCTGCAATAAAAACGTTATATAACTGATAGCAAATGAAAAATCACTGAAATGGCCCATGCCTAGTCTACGCTTTGTGTTACAAGGGCAATCTGCAAACATATATAACACACGGACAAACACCTACTCCCTAAAGAACTATTTGTAGATCATACAAATATTTGCTCCAGTTGGGGATCGAACCTACGACGCCGTAGCCAACATCTTTGCAACTGCGCTAACCATTTTGCGGCTCAAACTCAAACCTCTCTACTCTCTATGTAAATCCTTTGCTCTCTATTGTTATGAAAATTCATGGACGTATGTAGAGAGCTAGTGTTGTGCCGGGTTGATGAAAATGTATATCCGCGGATACGGATCTACACAGGCTGTTAACGCTTTTAAAGCCAGAATTCGTCATTCCCCATTAGGAAGAAAAAATCTTATCGCTAGAAAAATTTGGCGCCAATATCCGCGGAAACCATTACTTTCTTACTTTATTTAACTTACCAAAAAGATATAAACTCAACTGATTGCATTATAAGATGGTTGAATTAGTGCCTTAGAGTTATGAACTATTTGTATGGTACCTTACTACTATACATATTTGAAATATAAAGGCGCCAAATATTTGATTTCAATAATTATTGCCTAAATTAATAACCTGATTACACTTTAATACGGTTTCATTGCTATCTAATTCTCTATGTAAAGTGTTTCATGTATGCATTGGTAATCAATAAGCTAAATTTTCCGCAAAGATTCGCAGGGATACCGACACAGATTCGGATCATTTTTTTTTCCTTCGGATATCCGCGGATACCGATCCGGATCGGATATCTGGTACATCACTAGTAGGGACCATCATATAAACATACGCCTTTGTGTTCTTTTTAATAAATAAATATGATGCTAAAGTTATGCTTCCAGTAATCAAATACCGAGAAAAAGTACTGTGATATTTAAGTAGGTGATAGAGCATAACATCTTTTCACAGCTTTTGCTGCACCTTTACAACATGCTCACCCGGGGAAGTACCACCGCCCTTTATAAAGTCTACCCTTCTCTTTTCCTCCTTCCAAATCCTTAATCCCGACCCATCCTATTCAATAAATCTATTCTATCCAATTTCCCAGGCTGACAACGCACTCGTGACTCTTCGGTTGTTGCGTGTGTCTATAGCCATCTACCTTACCATCAGGTGAACCGTCTGCTCGTTTGTCATCTTTTTCATAAAAAAAAGCGTCTTAATTTATCCCATTACAAAGAAATATATTTGCATCGGCAAGTATTTCTGTTTCGATATGTATGCGATGGTAGTAAAAAAATGCGACTAGAAAGGAAGTTGTAATGAGTGTTTTAAATGAAACAGTCTGATGATATGAAAAGAATGAAATAAACCATTAAAAAACGAATCAAATACTGCTACGAAGATTTTTTTTATAGGTTTAGAGGAGAAATAACTTTAAAATATAAAATAACCTGATGATATGAAAAGAATGAAATAAACCATTAAAGAACGAATTAAATATTCCTACGAAGAATTTTTTTTTATAGGTTTAGAGGAGAAATAACTTTAAAATATAAAATAATCTGATGATATGAAAAGAATGAAATAAACCATTAAAGAACGAATTAAATATTCCTACGAAGAATTTTTTTTTATAAGTTTAGAGGAGAAATAACTTTAAAATATAAAATAATCTGATGATATGAAAAGAATGAAATAAACCATTAAAAAACGAATCAAATACTGCTACGAAGATTTTTTTTTATTTATAAGTTTATAGGAGGAATAACTTTAAAATATAAAATATTTTTACGATATAACAAAACATACTACTTCTTTTACATTTATTTGCATAAAATATTTAATTTACAATGTACAAACAAAAAATAATCATCATTGAACATATTAAATGTGACTTCACTTTTTCTACATGAAATTAAAAATAATTTTCAATCTAAAACTATCATCTAATTTATAACAAATATGTTAGATGTTCGATATGGTATACTGATGCCTAGTGATAAATACATTCTAAATATACGCGTTTTAAATACAGTGCTGAAAAAAGGAATTTCTTTTATTAGGCTTTTGCTTCGTCAGATATTTAGTCTATGGAATGGGATTACTCTTTGCGCTAAGTTAATTGAGGTCACGTTACACGCTTTAAGACTAATTTGTTTCAACAAAATTCAAACTACTAGTTGTTATTTATTCAATTTTCAATTATAATGTATTCACGTTATTAATTATGGTTAATTTATAACTTTCTAATTATAGTTTAATTTAACAATTATGACACTTTTAATGTTTATAAAACTTGTACAAAGTACAAGATACTAGAACTATTAACTAAAGTATGAAAGAGATAACGTCAAAAAAGTCTTTCTCTGCGTTTTTGAAACCGACTTTAAAAAAGGAGAAGGATTCTAAAGTCGAATGTTTAAATTTTTATGTATGTTCAACCGTGTCTCCGTCATTTATGAACTGATTTTAAGTTTTTTTTTTGTCTGATAAAAAAATATGGGACCGTTTCCGATGAATACACTCTTCGGAGATGGTCCCATATTTTTTTCAGAAAAATCGGTTCAGTAGTTTTTAATATCAAGATGACGGAAAATATGTTCTGAAAGTACACTTTTAAGACGTTCCAAGTAATTTTTTACAATTTTCTTTGAAAATAAACTTGTCTGAAGCCGATGTAAAAAACTTAGACGGCCGCGAATCCCGGGCACGTAATGTTTCACTTAGTTTTCAGTTACAAATGATTGCGCGGCACATGATTAATGGCGTCGGTGGTAATACGTAGCCGTGGGGCCATATATCGTCCCTGCGCCCTTAGATCGCGAAGATAGCTTCAGCTATAAATCAGCCATCTGCGTTATGCGCGAGGACGTTTACATATTTCTTTAATACGTCCACGATGCAATCTCTTTGCACGGCGAGCTATTTGCACGCCGCAAATATTTGCTCTTTCTTCCTTTTCGTCGCTTTTTTTTACCGTTCCCGTTTATAGATACACGTGTTGGAAAAATAAATCACGCTCGAGCCTTGTAACCGGACATTTCTGTAAGGAGGACTTCTCGATCACCTTTTATTTATGTCGTGTACAAGTTTTCTTTCGCTTTAATACTATGATAAATTTTGCTTTGTGCTATTTTCGTTTGTATCAATTTATAAAGACGACATTATTATTTATACAGGAATGGTTAAAACGAATGCTGCGACAAGTCTCAATTTTTATTGTGAGAATAGAAGTTTATAGTACTTTTGAACGCAGTTGTTTTTAAAGATTCGAGTTGTCGATATTTTCTTTTTAAGTGAAAGCAGGACTCTAATGGCGTTTAATTTTGTTTTTAAAGCCTCCGTAAGGGTAGCAGTTTTAGTCGGTCGTTAGTTTAGATGATGCTGAAATTCCCGGGACGAAATATATGACCTGTGATTACGGTTGGCGGCCATTTGCGGACGGTGTTCTTTGAGGCGAAGTTTTTAAAAATATTACGGACGGAATTCCGTGATAATGAAGGCCTAACAAGCGTCGCGTGTCCGTAGGCATACTGCTCTTTTTAGGGTTCCGCACTTAAAGGGAGTTAAGGGGATCTTAATACTATTCTTCCATTGTTCGTCGTTTTTTGACCCGTATTCGGTAGATACATTAAATTTTCACTGAATATGTATAACAACGGTAAAACAAAGAGTAAATAATAGAATTTGAGGGGTGATATATTCCATATATATATATATATATATATATTTCACAGGTCATATATTCCGCCGTGATAGCTCAGTGTCCGGGCGCTCGCATTCAATTCTGTTTGCTCGAGGCTCAATTTTTTAAATGTTGAATTATCACGTGCTCTGCAGTGAAGGAAAACATCGTGAGGAAACCTGCATATCTAAGAAATAATATTTCTGAGATATGTGGAGTCCACC
>JAOCPS010281930.1:0-13184 GCA_025505425.1 Graphium colonna | reverse complement strand
GGCACCATGCCGCGAGGAGTAGGGTTATTTGATTATTGTAGTTAGATTAGTTATATTGCTCTGTAAATATTTTTGTTCTTTAATAAAAAGAAAAAAACATAATTAATCTCGAAAAAAATCAATGACTTGCATTTGATATTTATTTTTAAAACGTTCGAAATACATTTTCAAAAACATATATGCATTTCACAACGACATATTTCTGAACATACTATTTATCGAGACTGTGCATCCAGGATTTTGTGTACATAAATAGTCCGTAGGCTAATTTTCTCGCCTGTAACAAAAGACACAAAATGTTTTAGGCTAAGGTCAGGCCAACCGTAGCTACAGTTCTAGCTCATCCGATCCTATAAGACACGTAACTTTTACATCTTATACGCTCCCCGCATTATTATTGCGAAGGTGGAAGGTAGTACGTAGTACGTTTTACGACCGCCCCCGGAAAAATTTACATCCCCCCTGAGCATTGGCCGGGGAGATATTCCGCTGTCGGCGATATATTATTTAAGATGCCCATACATTATATACACATTCGGGTTATATGAAGAAATAAACGTTACAAGTTAGGCTATAGGTTGAGCCGGTATATTAGTCTTGTATTTGATTGCCTAACATATATAAGAGATTATACGTTGCGTTATGCATTACGAAAAATATAATATATATCAAATATACCGTATATGTGGTCAATGTAGATTTTTATTGGCCATCTGGTCTTAATTTTAAGTCAATCCCCTTTACATATTTAAACATCAGATAATTTTATCTTATTATTATTTATAACATGTGAAAAAGACACATGGAAAATTATTGTATGGAAAAGGATATTAGATGACGTTATAAAATTTATAATAATTTAACATATAGAAAGCCTACGATTGATAAACAATATGTAAGTTACAATCGAATCTTCAGAAAATCTATTTAGATTAAAATGTTATCAATTTTATAAACCTTTTACTTGTTCACATCCGGATTCTTCAAAATCCCTCTGTAGAGATCAGTTTTTTCAGCACATTATGTTTTCCTATTTCTAGGACCGCCGTACTAGACGTTACAGCCTACATAAACCAATTAATGTAACTCAATACAACAAAATATGCAAATATGATGATCTTTTGATTATGTAAATATAAAGAAAACTGCCCATTTTTAATGGAAAGGAAGACAAACGAGCAGACGGTTTACCTGATGGTAAGCGATCCCTTCGCCCATAGACACACGCAAAATCCGGAATGTCGCAAGTGCGTTGTCAACCTGGGAAACTGGATAGGATGAGGTCGGGATTAAAGAATTGGAGTGGAAATGAGTGGGAAAAGAAAAGGGTAGACATGGCCAACCAGCATCCCCAATAGTCGTACAGATTTTATTTTATGCCGACTTTATAAAGGGCGGTGCTACTTCCCCGGGCGAGCGTGATGGTAAAAGGGCAGCAGACTGTGCGACAAAAGCTGTTAAAGTATTTTATGCTCTATAACCACTTTTTTATAGTCCATTTTTTAAAATTTAATCGTCTCTTCATTATCTATAAAAGTGACAGTGTTCTGATCTACCACAAGGAAAGACATGATGTATTAAACAATCTTTTCTACTGTACGTTTAGAAGTTTTCTTTGTTATGAAGCCAAATATCGTGTTCAAGGTACTCAAGCAAATCAACTACTCAATAACACTGGTATACGTCTATGAGATAATATAAGTCGAAAATGGAATACAAATTTGTAATTTTAACATAATTTATGTCTCATCAAACACCACCTGTACGATAACGGTTAATATCTCTGATAAATGATACAGCGTATATATTACAAATAATCAACGATTTTATTAAAATCTCTTAGTTTATCTAAATAAATAGAATATATTATATTGTAATGTTCAAACAAAAATCCTATTTCCAGACAGCACAGATTGAAAGCGAGCCAAGTTAATTTCGATGTCATAAGAATTCGCTGAAACAATTTACATATTAAGCGGGATATGTAAATACAAATAAAAAAACCTAATAAAATTCGGACGGATGAAACAACTCTGTTAATATACGGATAGCCATAAAAACCAAAATTAAAAAACAAATTAATCGACTCAGAGTACTATAAAAAGTTTTAAAGAGCAATAAATAACAAAAGGAAATAAAATTATTTTTTTTTTAATTTTATATTTTAATTAAAATAAAATTCTCACAGTAAAGAGCGAAACGTCGCGTCTTATAAGCGAATGCTCATGAAACAATTTTTTATTTAACAAGTTTATTTTCGTAGAAAAATTACAAAAACCGACTTCAAACGCCTTAAAAGTGCAGTTTCGAAAAGTATCTTCTTCTTTTTATTGATATTAAAAACAAATAACTAATCCGATTTCTATGAAAATTCTGTAGGACCATTTTGGAAGTATACCCATCAGATAAAATCGGATTCTGAAAAAAAAAATGATTTTCTAAAATCATGTTCATAAGCGGCGGAAATATATGCAAACATTCCTAAATTTTATTATTTTGATTTAAGAAACAAACTAATGAACGGCTTTTTTTATTTTAGGGGACCGTTTCGAAAGAATACCACGCTTAAAATAAAGTTAATTATTTCGATTTAAAAAACAAACCACTGTACAGATTATTTTGAAAAATTTACGGGACCATTTCGGAAGCATAGCCAATTAGATAAAAAAGGTTTTTTTTTTTTAAATCGGTTAATAAATGGCTAAGATATGCGCGAACATTCATAAAAAATGATAGAAACATTCGAATTGAGAACCTTCTTTTTTGAAGTCTGTTAAAAAATAAACTGTTGGACTGATTTTATCAAAATTGTAAAACCTCTTACTTATCATGCACTCAGAAAGCAATTGAAAAAGGAATGTTAACATGCCACAGGGTAGTAAAAAAGATGCGACCAGGTTTACAGTTAACAATTTAATCTACGAAACCGTAAACCAATCAAAATGAATTTCTTAATTTTGCTTTTATTTGCTATATTTCAATGTCTATATGTGTATATGTGAAGTAAACAATCACAAACAAAATAAAAATTATAGCAAGACGTAAAAAAATTGCACAGACGACACCAAGAGAAAGTAGGATATTATATAATAATACAATTTTTTATTTCAAGTTTATAACTCATGATGTTGTTAGTATGACACTTAGACTATGTTAGTAACAATTTATATAGAGGAGATATTTTTTTTTTGTCGAAAATGCTGCTATGCTAAGTCTACTAGTCAGTTTATTAATATTTGTGTCGCGTTATTGTTTTGTCTCTAAAATACAAAGAGTTACTCTCTAGAGAAAGTCTCATGTATCATTTAATAAAATATAGTTTAAAAACTAAAAAAAACACCCTTTAATGAGAAATCGAACTTAAAAGAAAAAAAATTATAAGTCCTGGCGATTCTAGTCAGGATAATGGGATATGCTTGGCAAATTATTGTAATGTCATCGTCCCATGAAAAGTCTACAAAGTTTGCATAATATCTATCCGCGGAAAGTAAGTCATAATAGTGTTCAAAGGAGTCGGTTACAAACAAGCAAACAAACATACATGCGAGGCTAATAAAAGCGTGTTAAAAAAAACATGGCACATAACAGACTTTCATTCTGGCTCCTGTAGAGCTTTTCCCTCTAGCTTTAGCACTTTTAAAAAAAATATGAACAGATTTTTCAAGTCGTTTAAAAATACTTAACTTTTAAGGATACTACTTACGTTATATACTACGCAAAATCCTTAGCTTTTATAGGAGCCCCACTTTTACCCGACAGTGTTCGTAACATAATAGGAGGATGATATTCTTTGTGGCTCTAGTCACTAGGAAATATTTCGCAACCGTTTTTCCGACCCTACACAAGTGGAGTGCGTTGTAGAGGGTAGTTGTACATGGGGTGCGCTATATGCACCCCTATGCCAATTAATTAGTCGCTGAAAGAAGGGTAGGAACTCGAGAGAGGAAACGTGACACTACTGCACGACACATTTTTGCAATTGTGTTACATTCGACTGTGCTAATTGAGTTGTAACGTGTATTTAGAGCAGCAAAAAGGTTAAGGAGGCACTTGTTTTATTGGGGTAGGTAATCACTTTAATTAATAACTCAAGGGTAGCTACTAAAACAAATAAAAATACGGTTAATAGTTACACATTCGTAGAATCAACTGTACTTCCGAAGCATATCTTCTCAGATATTGTGATCTGCGAAATATAAAAAACTTTTGTGGGAACATTTTGGAAGGCCACCCACCACCCTGTTGGATAAAGAAAATATTTTAAAAATTAATTCATAAGTGGCGGATATGTGCGAATATTCCAAAATTTTGTTATTTTCATTTAAAAAACAAACTACTGAACCAATTTTTTTGAAAATTTTATCACAAGTATACCCCTATCAGACAAAAATATTAATTTTATTTCTTAGATATGCATGTTTCTTCATGATGTTTTCCTTCACAGCAGAGCACGTGGTAAGACAACACTTAAAATTGCTATTAGAAAATTAACAACTTCATTGGTGCCGGCACCGGGAATTCGCGCCCGGACACTGAGCTGCCACGGCTCGTCATAGTGCACATCGTAGTGTCATGTGTTTAAAATATTATTCATATCAACATAAGGAATGTACATATTAAATCAAAATACCAACATAAATTTTTCCAACATAAAATAACAGATCGGTTATTTGGGCAGTCATTAAAATTGTTTTTCTTACTCCCGTATGCTAGATGAATTCTTCACATACAGGGCGAAGGCTAAACAGTTTATTTGGCTGGCTCGTTTCCATGTCACGAAATAGCAACCAGGTATGCTTATTAAAAACTCATAATTCTAGTCTAAATATGATTATATTTAAAACAAAACAGAATGCAATAGTAATCTACATTTTGCGGAAAACAATACAGAATTTGTGGTTAACAATAAACAAACTGATTTAGTATTATGTTCCTCAGTCAATGAATTCTAAAACGGATTTTGTAACCTCAGTATTATGAAATACTTATGTAAGTAAATATTTTTATGTACAATGTAAGCTATACATGACAACACTAAAGGCTGAGACTACATTTTATGGCGTTATGGAGTTGTCGTTAGATGGAAAAAGTGAACCAATCAAAGTTATGTGATATCGGCGCTATAGGGAGTTTGTCGTTAAATCGAGTGACGGTACATGTAGTTTACTCTGTACATATATTTATAAATTTATGTTTATTATGGTATATATTATTTTGTTTTTCGTAATGCTGTTTAAAAGCTTTAAAGTGTTACGACTGTATCCTATTATTTACTTAAGTTATTTAATGCAGTATTTTGGTATAATTTTATTAAGAAATATATGTGGTTTAATTGTATGTTATATCATTATAACCATGCTCCTCCCCAGTTATTTATCTCTGCACCACCCCAAGGTCTGACTGGTAGAAAATGCTGTTTGGCATTAAGTCCGTCCTTGTACGTTACCTCGTGCAAAAAGGTTAAATAAATAAATATAATAAACTCACATAAACGGGTATTTTGAACAAGTCTTGTCGATTTAACATAAAATTATCGAATCGAATAATATTTTAGGTTTTGTTTAAATAATTTCTAGATTTTAAACAAGAAACGTGTCTAAACCTAACTTGTTATGTTGTCTTGCGTCGTATGCGCTGTAAGCAAAATTTAGATAACCTAAAACATTTTTTCCTCCTATTTTATCAATGACTAACTTTTGCCTACGTTTTTGATCGCATAAAGACATTTTATCTATGTTCGAAGCGGTGTATCAATATGAATTATAATCAGGTTTTTAGCTAGACCTACACCAATACAAATGTGAAAACCGCATGAAAATTTTCACACAATTTATTGTGTACTGTTGTAGTGATTTGCGTACAAACTTACACACATACAAAAATTCAAGAAAAAAAATTGTTTTAGATTCTACTGCTCTTACTAAGACGCCTTACATTTTTTTATATCTTCTACACACACATCGAGGTTTCAAGTTAGTTATCAATGTAAATTAACACAATTACACATAAAATCTTAAACTAAGTTATAAGTGTAAATGAATTAAACACATCAAGTCTTAAGACTTAAAAGTAAACTTCACTTTTAAAAATTTTACAAAAAAAAAAAACTAACAATATCAAAGGCAGAGAATTTCAAAAGGGGGGCATAGGAGAGTGCATTTCCCGCTCACACAAGCAATTTCCTCGCAGGTTCCCGAGGGAGGTAGTTTTCCGGCGGGGGAGGAAATTTATCACTTGCGGGGCGCGTCGACGAGCGGTAGACAATGCGGGTTTGTGCTTATCTTTGGCGCAGGTGCATCTTCCAGATGGGTTTCACTCGCCTACTGTAGCCTAATGTAGTGTATATAAGTGTTTTAAGGTATAGAAGCTATTTCATTATGCTTAATTAATATTTCGTTATTACAAACATTGGCGAGGGCATGTTCTATTCAAATGTAAGACCATAATATGAAAACGTGAAACAAAATCCGTCAAGTATTTTTAAGAAAGATGTGTTAATACAAATGGGAATAAGCATCCTATTAATGACAGGTAAAATAACGAGATTCAGCAACCTTTCCAATTTTGTAGTTTATACAAAGAAGCAGAATAAAAGGGTCGCGATGATGATATCCGATGATATATAAAATGATCAATTCGTTTAACAAGTTTATTTTCACACAAAATTACAAAAGTCGAAAAAATGTACTTTCGAAACATATCTTTTCCGTTATTTCAATTTTAACAGCAAACTAATAATATGATTTTTATAAAAAAATTGAAGGATCGTTGTGGAAGTCAGAAGAATCAGATAAAAAAATATTTCTTCAAATCAGTTCATAAGTTCCGGAGATATGTGCGAAGATTCTTTAATTTTGTTATTTTTATATAAAAACAAAGTAATGGACACATTTTTTAAATTTTATGGGACTGTTTCCGAAGAATGCTCTATAATATAAAAGAATTTTTAAAATTGGTTAATAATTGACGAAGATACGAGCAAATATACATAAAAACAATTTGGTTATTTTGATTTAAAAGAAAAATTACTGAACCCATTTTTCTAAACATTTTATGGTACCATTTCGTAAGAATACCCTATAAGATAAAAAAAACAAAATAGGTTCATAAATGACGGAGATATGCGCGAAAATACATAGAAAAATGGAAACATTCGAATTGAGAACCTTTCTCCTTTTTTTGAAGTCGGTTTAAAAAAACCAACAGGTAAAAAGAGTAAATCAGTCATTAATGTTTATAACTTTGCAGAACTTTTGTAGTTATATTTCATATTCCAAAGGTTAAGCTTTTTAAATAAAATGTTTACATTCCAAGGCACGTAATATTTTACCACTACGCGAGAAATATCTATCTTGACAGCAATGGATTGTGGGTTGATTTTCACCAAAGATTAGAAATGTTCTAGTCTTGTAGTAGACAATACATGTCCCTTATCGCAAAGGACATATATTCAATATTATAGCAAATGAACAGATGGACAATAAATACAATGGACGAATGGGTATATATACTTATGATACTATCTCATTCTGACGTTTATCGCGTTATCAAAATTTGTTCAGTACTTTACGTATTAAAGAATGAAAATAGACATTGTCACAAACTTATTAATAAATTATATAAATGTGTATATGAGTTAAGTTTGATCAGATAAGAACAAAAGGTCCTTTTGTCCTTTTTTTAGATATTTCGTCTAGATATTGTGTACTGTTCTATTTTTTTCAGCTTACAGACAGAAATTATTTCTAACATTACGCTTAAAATAAACCAAATTTAAAAAAAAAAAACGGTTGGTTAAGAGAAAAGGACACTGACTAAGAAATCTATATTGACTCGAGCTATGCCGGAGGCAAAAGCTTGTACAATATTAATAAGGTTTTACTCTCAAGGCGTGTCTAAAGTTCCTTCTTCTTAATGGATTAGTTATTCAAGGGACAATGCTCAAAAGCGGCAAAAATTCTTATGCACCAAGATCAAAATTATAATGTAATTATTTCTATAATTTCTTATGACATAACACTTCATGGATTTGATTTTTGAACAGGGAATTTAATTTAATGTATAAAGTATGAATCTTGCTTAACCTACATGACGTTTACACAAGTGTCATAGAGATGTAGAATGCATTAAAAACTATTTGCTATGAATCGAATTTTCGATTCAATTAAATATCCGAAACCCGGGCTTTCTTTACGAAAAGAACATCTGTAGGAGTTAATATAACAAATTTAGTGTCCAAAAAATTTGAACTTGATGCAACCTGGTTCGATATGCCATATAAAAATCAGTAATGTCTTTCAGCATTTCACTATTGATTGACGTTACTGCACCCGTATAATAGAACGTAATACGTCATAACGAACAAGTTTTGCGGCGCTATCGCGGTGAATTACGCTTTACAATAGAAATATGAATTGCGGCCGTTCCTAACTCAATTTGAATAAACACGATGCCAGACCCGAGTAATGCCGATGTAAGGGCAGCGACACACGGACGCAGACAGATAAATCAAATGGAGATATACTGCAGACGAAGCGAACGGATAACATCACGTAACAAAAAGAAAATTGCTTTTTCGATGTAAACGAAAACGTGCTAAAGCTCAGTACAACTCATATGGTTTTCGTAATATTAAGCACCGCGAATATAGTAGATCGTACCCAAGAAATGGACACAGGAAGAAAGGAAGACAATATTAAGTATGGGAGGATGATATAGATATGTTATAAGTATGTTATAAGGTGCAGGCAAGGGATGAGGGACAAAAATAAGTCGCTGGAGGCCTATGTCGAAAGACAAGCTATGTGCAAAAATGTGAAAAGAGACACATTGAAGTGATTTTAGAGTAGTATTATATATAAAAAGTACTTACCTAGATTTATAAGTTTTGTATGTAGCAAAAAGGCTAATAAATACATATAGTAGTATTAAATGCAACGCATTTGTTTTATAATAATATCTTATTATTATAAAACGAATGCGTGAAACGTCAGCAAGAACGACATGATAATGTGTTCAGCAAATTTGCCTATTTGCAAATTGCATTACGTTCACTCTCTAGGATATTTTTTTTCATGTAAATTAGTTTTATAAATAAGGCATATAATTCTCAGTACGTTTTACTTTTCATGCTACAACGCAACTACCAGCACCTATGTATTCTTGCAATTACACCTAATTTCTTTAAAGGTATCATATATTTCGTATCCGTAGTATATCCAATTATACGATAGAAGTTGCCCAAAGAACTACAAGTTTCTTGTAAAAGAAATAATAGTTGAAAATGAAAACATAATATCTTAAATTATTTTGAACATCCGTAATTGAACACATGAAGAAAATGGAACAATGTAAAATGAAAATTAATAATTTTAGAATAGGTTAACGGACCCAGAATACCTGCTTGTCCTGCCCGAACTTTAGGTCCTATTGTGAATTGACTATCCTGGGATGCACCAACATACACTCACAAACGACATTCAGGCATCAAGTTCATTCTTTTTTCAGAGATAAGACTTATTATATTAACTCCCCTTTTCGTAAACAAAACCCGGGTTGCGAAAATATTTGATAAAATCGAAAAATACAAAGAAAACAGTTTCTATTGCATTTTTCTCTATGACCGATTATGATATTAAACGGCATTTATGTAAAGAAAATTTCATACTTTATTATTTTGATTAAATTCCCTTTTCAAAAATCAAATCTATGAAGCGTAGTTTCGTAAAAATTTATGGAAATAATTTTGACCTGGATGCATGAGACTTTATGGTACCGCTTTTGGGCATCGTCTTTTTATTCTTATCGGTCCAGCCGTTTAGGTCGAGTTCAGTGACAGATGACGAAGCAGTTTTTTTGACAAAAACCAAAATTTGTCCAAAGATTGCAAACAAACACAAAGCTCCGGCAGACAGACAAACAGACATGTTTTATCAGCAATTCCGTCCGATAGACATCTCGCACAATGACACCCGGGGTCCGACTGGCGCCTGTCGTGGGCTAACCTCCGCCCACGCACGCCGTGTGCAAAGCCGAACGGTACAGCGCCGAATAATTCGATCGCCTAGTATATAGACATGATATGGCATTTGACATTTATTTACTGTTATACGTCTATATGCTCGTATATAGTTTATGAGCAACTAGCTTTATCCCATGTCTTTGTTAGAGTTTTGTGACTATTTTTTTTTCGAGATCCGAGATTTTTCCAAGTTCTATTTTCTTTCAAATATTAAAAAATAACATTCTTAAGAAGAAATCGCTTAAAATATAGGATGTTTATGTGTCACGTAAATTTTATGTGTAAAATCGGCATGGTAGTTAGTGTTATGATCTTTTTTAAAATAATTTAATATATTTTATATTGTACATTAAATTATTAAACAAATAAGTTTTAACAGTGACGAACCGTTTTGTGATAAGACTTAGTAGAATGACATGGCTTCAATCGTATTAATGTGATATATATTTTGTCGACTTTTTTCTATCTTCATTCGACTTTCCCCGATTCTATTTTCATTCAAGCGTTATCTAAAAAAAGTAACAGCCTATTTTCAAAGTGCCCCACTGCTGGGCAAAGGCTTCCTCTAGACAGAGGGTATTAGCGGATCGGTGGAATTCATTTCAGAAATATTATTTCATAGATATGTAGGTTTCCTCACGATGATTCCCTACACCGCAGAGTCCGTGGTATGTCAGCACTTAAAATTGCAATTAGAAAATTAACAATTCTATTGGTGCCGGCACCGCGGACCGAACTCAGGTTCGCCTCGAGGAAGTAGAATTCAATCCGAGCGAGCGGCTGGACACTGAGCTACCACGGCTCTCTATCTATAATGGTAGTTAAATTCTACCACCTAAAATTAAATTTTCTAATTCTATTCATGAGTAATAGTATTAGAATAGTAAATTTTCTAGATTGTTAGATGCCTTTCTGCAACATTTCGTTTATGTAAAATTCTATGATTGACTGAGTAGTTAATAAGTGCAAACTGCATCGAATAAACAAACAAAGTATTGCCACAGATCGTGAAGTTATGAATGTATACCTTTTTAGCAGAAATTTAAATACAATTAACATTACAATATGTAATGTGTCATTTCGTACATGAATAGATGCCAATAAGCTACCTAGGAGACTTATGCTTTCTATAAATATTGTAGAGAAAAATTTAAAGGTAGGCTTTACTTAAAACGTTATTATTACATGATAATGGAGTTTACTCAAATTATATTTTTTCTAAGAATTTCTTTGTTTGCCTTTTCACAAATTCATAAGAGCTACGAACTAAATATGAGTTAAGGGAAAGATAAAAATAATTATAATTTGAGCTGATTTAAAACACAAGCATTATCTTACAAAAATATCCTTAACCGACTTCAAAATCGGTTGATAAGGGGCAGAGAAATCGATATACATAGATAAAGTAGTCATTATTTACTTTGTAAGCATAACTGCTACGTACATCGAAACACTACTTCCTTTTCTTAGTCCGTTTAGTTTCATTCGTGATTCAAACCAAGGGATCAAGTTTGAGACTATAAGAGAAATAAGTAATGTTTTAACGTACCTTTAGCATCTGTTACCTATAGATCGACATACCGTCTTTTCACAGCTTTTGCTGCACTTCTATGGCCGCGCTTGCTGAAATACCACAACCCTTTATAAAGTCGCTATAAAATAAAGTATGCATGACTTTTGGGATTTACGGATAGCCATAATCTACCCTTTTTCTTTGCCACTCCTTTCCCCTCCAAATCCTAAATCCCGACTTAATCCTTATGCTATAAACCTATTCTATACAATTTCCCAGATTAGCAATGCACTCGCGACTCTCCGGATGTTGAGTGAGTCCATAGGCGACAGGATCGCTTACCATCTGGTAAAACGTCTGTCCGTTTGTCCTCCTTTTTTTAAAAAAGTTTTCTTTGTCTATTCATTGTGTTACACCTCTATTGCGAATACTGCAATGCAGTCTGTTTCAACTGCGACTGCGCCCGGAGTATTGATCCAGTCGAAGCACCTACGCCGTAGCGAACAAAGGAACAAAGGATATCTCTAGATGCTAAATATAAATGCACTTATTAAACAGCTGCACGTTTCGCCTTATCACCTATACACATATTTTACGAAAACCATGCTCAAATACTGCCAATCAACCTTAACAGGCAAAATCAATTAAAAGCAAGAATCATACATTGAGAAATTTTCTTCATTTTTTTTAGGAAATAGCTTTTATTATTCCAAAGATTTAAATCTAATAAAAATAGTGCATTGAAGTTTCTTCTCCGTTATCTGAGTATCTAGGACTCTATTTTTTTCCTCTTACTGTTTATATTTCATTTGATGAATGGTTGACGCAGTTGCTAAGCCCTCGACTTCAGGTTCAACCCTTTACAGGTTTTCCAACTATCTTTACCACTACTTGCCAATAGATGGCGGTAATATGCAACCATAATGTGCCAATGATAAGCGTAGCAATGTACGGCTTACTTATAATTTACGACAAAGGATGCTAAATAGAGGCAAAGAAAAATATTCGCTCTCATCGTCTTGTTCTCAGTGAGGCATTTATAGCAGTAATAAAATATAGCGCATATAAGCAACTTCTATTGATGTTTTGCGGTAAAACGCAACAGACAACGTTAGACGTATGTTCACCTTGTAATATAACATACCTTTAATTGGCATAGACTATAAAGAAATAATATGTCAGCCCTAAACGTATATGTAAAACACTAAAACATTTATTTGTATATATATATACATTATTATAAAAACAATATTATAAAAAATAAATTATTATACATATGCGAGTATATGAAGTCCTCCAGACCGAATTACGGCCACGGCGGCCAATCTTATCAAAGATAAGCCAACTGCGCAGGAGATATTATAGTGCACAAATGTACACGCAAACACAGGTACAGTCTCTGTTCCTTTACTGTCAAAGCCCGATGGGACGAATATCCGACACGACCGGAAAGAGATCAGGTGCAGGGCCGACTTTTTACATGCCCTTCCGACGCATGGATCATATTTCTTTTCGGGCGACAGACATGATTCTCTCCAAGGTCCGGATTCGGACTCCGGATCCGGACGTGTACAATTTTTTACATAAACGCAATCGTTTCTTAGTTGGTTTTTATAAAAAAGCATAAAAAAGCAGCCTTTACTGAAACCA
>JAOCPS010281929.1:0-22762 GCA_025505425.1 Graphium colonna | reverse complement strand
AATGGGCAGACTGGGCAAGTGTGATTTTTTATAGTTTCTCCATGGGCTCGACGATGCCTGAATTAAAAAAATATATTATGTAATTAAATCACATACAAAAAATCCTACAGCTACATTAAAAATATTATACTGCCATCTAACAGTTTGACATTGAACTAGGTTTAGTTGTATTTACAAAATATCAAATGCAACTATTTGTCAAATCAGCTAATAGATGGCGGTTTAATACATTATAATAAAGCTACGTACTAAATTATCTTGTATTTTTCACTTTGTTTTTCTGCACATTATGTTTATAAGCTATCCAAAGTTTTTTTTTTAATTTTAGTAATACATACATAAAGAAAGCTCTTTCAGTCCTAAACTTTTATTGTTATTGCTGTTTTCTGATTTGTACGGTAGCATTTACAAATTTATAGTAAGCATTACCTACGGCGTTTCTTTCAGAGGTATTAAATAAAAGATAAGAAATACGTACAAAGTGACAGTCCCTCAATTTGTTTAGCAGTACAGTACACGTACGATGCCAAGAATATTTCCTGCTACGCGCGACTTCTCTGTGACATTTTTGACACCAGTGGTATTTCCAGTCCGATATAATTTAGAGTAAAAAAAAACTTGTCTGGTGTTGCGTGAGTCCACGGGCGACGGTGACCACTTATCATCAGGAGAACCACCTGCTTGTTTTTCTAAATATCAATGGACTTATGGGTAAAACGCTATCTATATAGCTAAACGATACAAATATGTTATTACACGTCGTGATTTCTTTGAATAAATATATATACTAATATTAAAGAGTTATACTCAAGTCCAATAATCTACACGATTTTTCCTCAGGGTCGGGATCGGATCATTTCTCTTTTATTTTCGGTCTCGTAACTTTTAAGTTTTTTACGTAGAAGGGTTGTTAATTCTTCGCAAAACCCCCAAAATACCGAAGGACCACATCCCACTTTGGTTAGGGGGTCCATTGGACCTAGCCATAGATAGCTACCTAGGTTGTGGTACCGACCACTCCCCTATCCTCCCGGGGGACTAATTCGACTAATAGAAATGACAACAAGGGAAAGCCGAACAGTGGTTAGAGTAGGAAAAGATTTAACGGAAGAATTTGAAGTGACAACCGAATTAAGGCGAGGCGACGCGCTATTACCCATACACTTCAACTTGGCCCTTGAGCATGTCATAAGGTATGTGATAGAACTGGAGGATGAAGTACCACTTAACGGACTGCATAACGAGATAAGCTGCGCAGATGACCTTACTGTACTAGGAAAATAGGAAGCAATGAGGGTAGCAGAAGTATTGTCGGGGAAGCAAAGAGATTTAGCTTTAGGATTAATCACGACAAGACAGAATATGTACACATACTTCGACACAGAAACTCAAGATTGTCTAGAGAAGACCTTAAATACAAGCGAAATTTCTTTAACGATCAAATTAAGGCCAAACTTATGAAAATCGACTTGCATTCAGAATTGAGTCGTTCTTGTCTAGATAGTGCGGTTGGAATATTGTATACACACATATATAAGATTATTGAATCACACATACCGAAATATTTAATAAAACAAAGTAAGTATCCTTCATGGTTTTCAAAAAAAATAATTTACACACTAAGACGTAAATATAAATTATGGATACGGTGGAAAACTTGTAAATACTTGCGCGATCATCGAGAGTTTTTTTTACTAAGGTAACGAGTAAAAATGCCTATAAATAAATGCTACAAAAATTACATTGATAACATCGAAAACTCCATAAAAACAAATATAAAATCATTCTGGAAGAATACATCTGATTTAAAAGAGACGAACCCAGGTTATCCTAAGCAAATGAAGTCGGGCTCCATTACTTCAGACAATCCAAACATTATATCTGAGATATTCTCGTGTTATTTCAAATATGTTTTTGAACCGTTATCTGTTGATGCATTTACTCTTTCGGATGAAAGGGTATATGAAACTCCACTTATATTCATTTCTACAATATTCGCGTCAAACAGGAAGAGGTTGTCGCGGCCGTAAAAAACATCAACCAGAATAAAGGGGCTGGGCCAGACAAAATAAACCCTGTATTTTTAAAACTAACATTTGAATCTATTTGTATTCCGTTGAGGATAATCTTCAATATGAGTTTAGTGTCGGGAAAATTTTCGAGCGTATGGAAGACAGCTTATGTAATGCTAATTCACAAATCAGGTTCCAAGTTTATTTCTGAAAATTACCGCCCAATAGATATTAGGCGGTAATTTGTAATTGTTATGATATGATAGATATCCTATCATACATTTCTAAATTATTTGAAAAACTCATCTACGGTCACATATACACACACTATCTTTCAAAATGTCATATTTTGAAAGATAGAAACATGGATTTGTAGAAGGGAAGCCAACTTTAACAAATCTTATTGTTTACACGGGCAACCTTTTTAATGCCTTATATAGTAAAAAAACAAATAGAAGCTATCTACACAGATTTCCAAAAAGTATTTGACAAGGCGAATCATCTAATGCTTTTAAAGAAATTATCTTTTAATGGGATCAAAGGCAATTAAATCATTGGTTTGCTTCTTACCTCGAGAATCGCACGCAAAGAGTGGTCATTAACGGTTTTGCGTCATCAAGTGCAATTGTAACTTCAGGGATTCCACAGGGTTCTATTCTTGCGCCACTGCTTTTCATAATTTTTATAAATGACATTTCGACATGTTTTAAGCACTGTAAATTCTTACTTTATATGGATGACCTAAACTTATACGCTGAAGTCAACAATTCGAGCGGTATTTATTTAATTCAGGATGGTCTAGATAAACTAGAACATTATTGTACAAGCAATAAACTATTCTTAGCTTACAACAAATGTTAACATATTACGTTCACTAAAAAAAAAGGAGTCCCTGCCCATTCACATTTAGGTCGTTAAAAATTAACCTCAGAATCTAATATAAGTGATTTAGGGGTGATTCTAGATAGCAAACTTACGATGGATAACTTTTCTTGTTTGAACTCACTCTTAATCTTAGAAAATACTGGTCCAAATTGTGGTGAAATCGCTGGGAGCAGATAGTAGTGTATGTAAGTGGTAGCTACCTTATTAATTGCGACGCGGTGGTGGCCACGTAGGCGCACTGCTCGTGAGGACATCGTCGCTCGAAAGCACCACACGTCGCTCCGTGTTCTTTCAGGACCTCACTGGAAAATTAATAATATTTATTGTATTTGAAATCTATAATATTATTGTTGGACACATTCATAATCAGTATATGAGCGCAACCAACTAAGCATTATTTCTTGCGCAGTTGGCTGATCCTTTAAAGAGAACTTATTAGTTTGAGCAAGGATTAGCCGGCAATGCAATGGTGTAGTAAATAAATTAATACCTCATTTAAATCTAATTTCATTAATATCAACTTTTTGTATTAAGAAGCAAATAAAGGGACATACGTGATGGTAACTCTGATATATAAATACGTTTTTGATTTGATGTTCTCTGAACCTTATCGGTCATTAAAATACTGTTGGTGATAATTAATAAAAATAAATAATTCCATAGAAATGACAAAATGTAAACGAAAGCGCGAAAAGCGCATGGTGTTATATTGGCGATCATGGTGATATAGATTTGGAGTTTTAACTTTGAATGCAGTAAAGCAAACCATTTCACATACAGCTCTTGCCACGACTTTATAAACAAAGTTAGCGCAAATGTTGGTCTTGCCAGATTGCAAACCCCTTTTCCTAATTCTTTCTATTTTTGAACCCATTCCCGTCTGTCCCCCGAACATCCGAAAAGTTACCAATCTTCCAAGATTGGTAACTCTTCGGATGTTCTTAAGGGCCATTCATTAATGTATGATAATAGTATTTTTTTAAATATTATATTACATGTTATGTATTAATTATTTCGATTTACATTTACTGTAACATTACTGAATCTTTTGTAACAATTTTTTTATTTCGAAATATTTTATAGGGTTTATAGGATTTTAAATGACATGATTTGAAAGCATATTTATAAATGACTGTTTACCCAATTTGCATGCCATTTGAGCGAAATATGGACGAACATTGTTTTGACTTGAAGACCTATGCGAGTATGTAAAACCAAATCAGCAAATACAAAAACTGAATTTGAACATATCAAAATATATTTTTTATAGAGTAGGGGGCAAACTAACAAACAGCTTATCTGATGGTAAGTAATTACCACCGTCATGGACACCCGAAACACCAGAGGAGTTACAAAAGCGTTGCCGGTCTTTCAGATATGAGTACGCACTTCTTGATTCGTAATTCGTATTGGTCCGTTCACAGGGTAGTGGCAGGAAATGACGACGGTGGACGACGAGAATCGCACGGTTGTGGCTTGTGGATCGATTGTCGCGTCGTACTACGAACAAACTTAGCAGCAGGTATTAATCCGAACAATTCATCGGAACACTCCCCGTGCTAAATACGATAGAGGACGCAAAGAGGCACCAGGTCCTTTTCAAGCGCCAAGATATCAAGCGGAAAGAGCTCAGACTTCAACTTCGAGAAACTCGACATTGATTGCAATCGAATGGAAGCTGGTAGTGAGATGCCCATGACTGAAAATACAGCATCGCTCTGCTAAGGACGCTAAGCTTTTTCAAAGCTAATTCGATTTTGCCCTCCAAATGACCGCGGAACTGAACGTCGAAATATCAACGTAAAGAATTTCTATTGATAGTGTGGCAATAGGAAATTTTTTTATAAATTTTTAATTAACTTTTTTCAAGAGTTTTCGCTTAACACTCAGTAAAAAAAAGTCGAGGTAGTAACTCCAGTTACTACTTCAAACTGAGAAAAGCTACCACTCAGCCAAGGCCAAAGAATCAAATCGATCTAAAATCTGAGGGTCTACAAAAAGCGACGTTTTTGAAAAATCAGTTAGCTTTCTTGTATGGAATAGAAGACAAACAAGCAGACCATTCACCTGATACTGCGTTGTTAACTTGGGAAATTGGTTAGAATAGGATTATTGGATAGGATGGAGTCGGGATTAAGGATTTGGAGAAGGAAGTGGAAATGGTCATCCGGCATCTCCAAAAGTCATGCATACTTTATTTTATGCCGGTTTTATAAAGGGCAGTAGTACTTCCCCGGGCGAGTGCGGCCGTAGGAGTACAGCAAAATTTGTGAAAATATATTATGCCCTACCACCTGGAAAGTTCGCTTCATACGAGCTCAACACTTCACAACAGCACAACAAATTGATGTAATAAAAAATGGTAACGCAACCTACATATAATCGTGAGGTAGTACCTCCTCGGTGGAGTTGCCTGAATAATTTCAGCGAGAGTTATATGCATCTATGCAATGTTGTGTTGTAAAAAGCGTTCAAATTTAGTTTAATTTGAACTCGAGACAGAACGTAATTTGTCTGCGGTTGTAGGGCCTGTCATTATTGTAGTATTGTGTTATTATTACCAAAAAAATAATTAAGATTTGTGTTCATAGCATGTTAAGAAGAAACGACAATTTTCCAGAGTAAAAACTATTTTTGTTACCTATATTAATAATTTGGTTTTATAACGAATTAGTCACACACTAAATCAACAATAACATCGCATACATAGCATCATTCTGCCCGATAGACATGGACATAGTGTGGCCAATTAAATCAATGCTCTCATATTTCAAACTATCCTATCTATTTAATATAAATAGCAATCACTTGATAAGTAACATTTATTTTAAATATAGAATAAGGAAATCTCTAAATTTTCAACAAGTTTGGCTACAGTTGAGTTTTTACTAAAATATTTAAACGAAGCGTGAAGTTGTGCGAATAGTGTATTCGGTGGGTGACAACACTGGCAGCCGGGCGTCCGTTAGCCGCAACAGGGGCGCGTTAGAGCCCGACTGCATTAATGCAAGTCGGTGTCGCAATAACGCATAAGATATTACACAAGTTGGATCATCAGTGGCATTAGACGCCCTCAATGGCTTTACAATGTTCATGATACGATGAAAGTTCGCGTAATGGCGGCATCCGCTTGATTCATGCGGTCTGTGGGCGCAATTACATCTCCGTTCGCTCGTCATGCTTCTGAATATTTAAATCGTCTCTTAAAGCCGCCACCGTCTACTGACCGTTATGACGCTGGTCCGCAATATATTATTATTAACATACTTATAAATAAATATAACAGTGTGCGAAAGTAAATTCGCTCGCACGTTAAATTTGATTCTCCAACCGCACCAAACCATATTATGCAGGAGTTATGCGACGGTCTTCGTCAATATATCGTCGGGTGCCCGACGTGCAATACCTTAAATTAATAAGTATCATAAACCACGTAAATTGTGAATTATTCAGTGGTCTTTTCGTCGCACCGTTTGATCTTCGGTAATTGCACAGCGATTCGCGACGAACGAACGCATACATTAGCCCCAATAATCCCCCACGTGTATTCCAAGACAATAAACAACAAGTCATGTCGACGCGCATAAACAAACGTCAATTTGGCATCGTCAAATCACGGGCAACACGTGCGTACGATAAAGTTCCCCGGCGCCATCTATCGGGCGCACAGAGTACACATATTTCGATCCGGGGAGCGCCGCGCGGGAATTTATCGCCGTTTCGCGCGTAAAACCGTCAGCGCTGGCAACACAGGGGTGCGTCGGCGGACTATCAAAGCGTTATAACGAACGTTTCCACCGATATTTGTGAAGGAGTTGTGTGACGTGGGACAAGGGACATCCGCTCGACCGCTTTCCTACCGATTGATGACGGGTCTTCAGGTTATTTTCGATGCGTGTCTAAGATTTTGAATTTGGAATATTCAAGGCATGATGGGGCACGGGATGTCGTGACGTTAGGTGCATCCTAAACCTATAATTGCAACAAGATTATTCATGCATACATAAATATACAGTTTAGTAATTACCCAATACGCTCAATTGGTATTTTACTACTCTTTACTCAACCGATTATCATGATATTCTGCACACACGTTGTCACGGGTATAGAATATGTTATAATAAAGGTACCATACATCCAAGGAAAAATACAATTCCGTACAGATTTAGGAAAAAAAAACTAAATGGCTGTTCAGCACTACTCCGGCTACAAACGTGAATAATTTAGAATAGAGAACAATAAAAAGATAATTTTCATAAAAAATTATAAAAAACTGACTTTAAACGCCTCGGAAATGTATTTTTGTGACATATTGTGTCTGTTATTTTAATTTCAAAAACAGATCTCTATATAATTTTTTTTGGAAATTCTATGTGATTCATTCGAAAGTAAATGCTGTTAAATAAAAAGAATTTTAAAAATTAGTTCATAAATGAGGAAGTTATGCCTAAACATGCATCATAACGCCTCCTTTGTTGAAATCGGTTATAAAGGAACATGGGAAAGGGGCAAGAATCCAGAAAGAAAGTCCTAATACTCCAGCAAAAACAACTGTTAAAACCACCTCCTGACCGAATTTTGCCCACAGCAGCCAATCTACTACGAGAATTGCCAACTGCGCAGGAGATATTATAGTGCACAAGTGTACGCGCAAACACAGGTGCACTCTCTTTTCTTTTACTCTTATATCCCGATGGGACGGATATCCGACACGACCGGAGACAGATCAGAGGCAGGACCGACTTTTTACATGCCCATCCGACGCATGGGTCATCTTTCTTTTCAGGCAATCGGGAGATCAGCCCGCATTGCCCTAATCCAACCACGAAACAACACAAAGTTATTGTTCCCCCATTGGATTCGAACCCACGACCCCGGCTTACAAAGCAAGGGCCCGTACCACTAGGCTACGGAGGCGATAACCACGATACATAGCAAGCGAAGTCTCCGGCATAAATTAGTATCAAATACGTCAGTGACGTACTTTGCCGAGGCCCTAAATCTTATGTTGGTAGCAAAGCAAGATTGTCGTGACTTATTTCGCGGAGTAAAACTTCACGTTGGGAATAAGTAATGCAAGTGCTGATAGTTGGCGTCACGGGGAAATTTATTGGGCGCCTTCAATTCAATAAAGTTTAATCACGCGACAATAGTTTCATTCAATGACAGTAGAAATAATTTATCGTGCTCAGCTGCACATGCTGTTTGATATGTAAATTATTCAATGATTCTGAAAAAGCGAATATCTGCGACAAAATAATGTAATCCCAACTTATATACCAAATGCCAAAGTTAGTGTGTTTGTTCGTTTATATAAAAGTTAGGATTGACGAAATAATTATTGAATCGATCATGATGAAGTTTTGCTCAGGAGAGTAGAGGAGACCTGGAAAAGGAAAGGATATTGGCATAAAGTGAAATATGAAAAAAGATTGTACAGAAGCACAGAATATATATTAATGCCTTCAGCCTATATGCTTCTTGTACAATCTTAGAACAAATTGTGGCAGAACTCCACCAGGTCTTGTTGGCTTTTTGCAACTATGATAGAAGTACAGACGATGGGTACAAAAGTACTTTTCCCCGTGAGTATTAATTATATACTATTTTTATCTTGGGTAAATTAAATGGCCGGATGTATTAATTCCTAACAAATGACCTGGTTTCTCGAAAGCTTTCAATACAATAGCAACTCTTCAAATGTAGGTATACCCAAGGTTACCAAATAACATTAGAAAAGCCGCATGATCACTTGTCATTGTTTGACGGCAAAAAATACTATTTGCGTCAGCAACTGTGACTAGAACGTTAAAATATGTACGTACTTGTAAAAATACTAATGTGAAAGGATAAACAATATTCTGTGTTACTTACGTTTGGGTCTAAACTATTGCCATACGCATTTTAATAAAATTCTGTTTAGCAGTTTGAAGCAGTTCGCCAATAAATTCCTACAGAAGAAGTAAAACTCCTAAACTTAGGCAAATGGGTTCTCTAATGTAGTAATTATTTATGTAGGTAGTAAATAAGCAAAGTGTAAAAAACTAATCTATGTTTTTACTGCATGTCTGCATGAGATGAATACGTTCATAAGTACATATATATTATGTATACGATAAGAATATTGAAATCTATACTAATATTTTAAAGCTGAAGAGTTTGTTTGTTTGAATGCTCTAATCTCAAGAACTACTTGTCCGAATTGAAAAATTATTTGAGTGTCAAATAGGCCATTTATCGAGAAAGGCTTTAGGCTATATAACATCACGCTATGAACAATAGGATTAGAGCATGAATTTATAATTATGAAACCACTACGAACTGCTAGTTTTATAATAAGATACTATCAATTCAGTGATTGTGTTCTCTACACAGTATGTTGAATATGACGACTTTCAAAACGGAATTCAGTCAAAGTCGATGTATTTACGGCAAACAGTTGACCTATATAAAATATAATTGTGCAGATTCCGAGGGGAAGTCACTTGCCTGTGACCTGATCTATCGGATAGGACATCCAATAGATCAGAACAAACATGCAACGATTTAGATTGTTTAGTAATCATAATCATAATTTTTATTTAGTAGGCACGTATGAGTAAAAATTAGCAGCAAATCGTGATAAAAACAATGATGACAAATTTATATTAATATAATAAAGCTAAGGAGTATGTTTGTTTGCTTGAACGCGCTAATCTCAAATATTGCTGGTCCGAATTGAAAATTATTTTAGTGTTGGATAGTCCACTTATAGAGGAAGGCTTTAGGCTATATAGCAGTACGCTATGGCCTATACGGGCGGAACATCAATGAAAAATGTCGCAAAAACGAGCAAAATTATGTGGGTTAAAAAGAGTAGGGAGTGTCTAGTATAAGTCGATGCTTTTAGTATTAAACTCCGATTCCTATATCTTGGCTTCGTTTTTTACTGCATGATATATGTTGCCGGGGTGAATTTATTGTCATTAATTTAGTTAGTATTTAAACCAGTCAGTTGGTATAGTCAAGAAATATCGATTTCAGATTTATTACGTTATGTGCGTATTTTGCTAGAATATCTGTTCAGTATATCTCTAACCAGATTTCCTCACTCTTTACTGGGAGTATTAAATAAAAATATATTTCAATGTTTAGTTTCTCGATAAAAATGGAACAGTGAAATGCTTATTACTTTTATAAACAAACCAAAATTATATTGTAGGAACTAAACAGTGGTTTAGCACATTACTCACTTGCTGGTGAACTTTTTCTTGCATCTATCGCACCTCAACTCTTCAGAATCCTTGGTCGCCGTCGACTCTTTTACTATGCGGTCCCCATGCTCCGACTTCCAATGGTTGGCGAGACTGCTCTGACGGGTGAAGTTGGCTCCACATTCTTCGCAGGCGAAGGGTCTTTCAAAAGTATGTCGTTTCAAATGGTCCCTCAGAGAAGCCTTTGTGAAGTTCTTCGGGCAGAGCGGGCAATCGTACCTTTCCACCAATTTTCCGGATTCTTTTACTACTTTTGTGATCGAAGGGCAATGTAGCACTTCATGGAAGAAGCATTCTGCTTGGGAGTCAGTGGTAAACATGCACTGGCTGCAGTTCCAGAGTATGGCAGCAGTTGAAGTGGTGTTTTGATATTGGCACGCTTTTGACCTGACGTGTCTCGTCACCTCTTGGAAAAGAACGAAAGACATTCCACACTTGGAGCATCTGAAAGTTCATGTTAAATATTTTAATATTTTTTTTTGCGGAAAAAATTATATAAACTTCGTCAGTAAAGGGAAATGGTCATAATAATAAGGTGAACATTATATATTCTCCTGGAGTGAAAATGTGTTACAAATATTACTAAAAGGTTTATTTATGAAAAAAATACTAAACGCTAATAATTAAAATTATTTAACGTACATTAAATATTTTAGTCAAAGATAGTTATCAGATGAAAATTCAAAAAATTTAATAAAATTATGCGATTGTTATTGTTTTTAATATCTGTACGGTAAAACGCAAACTTTATCGTGTTTAATGCAAATATCTATTAATATGTTTATGCTCTAACCGGTGATCTCGTCCTAAATATCCGATTTTAAAATCAAAGTCACATAAAAAGAATTCCAATTTAAAGCAAAGAATAGGTCAAAAGCGAACCTTTAGCCAATTAAACTATCCTGCATGTGGACGACCTAGGCGGCATACATTGAAATGTTGCTATACTCACTTCTTCTTTATTTCAGGATGTACGTTCCGAATATGGGTTTTGAGCTCAATAATATTTTTGAGCCATAGATCATCCTTACAGTATGGGCATTTCTTCTTCAGTGATTTTACAGGAACTCCTTTTTCACTTAGGATTTCCTTTCTACGCACCCTATGTTCAGACGTTTGTCGATGCCGCTTGGCTTCCGCTGAGGAATTGAACGTTACCGAGCATACGAGACAGAAGAAAGCTTTCTGTTTATGTGTGCTCTTCAAATGGGCAGCTAGTGTCAGCGATGATTTAAACTTGTCCTTGCAGTGGTGACATTTGTGCAGCTCTTGATAGGCATCGGTCGCGGTGTGTGCTAACTCATGACCCGTCTTCTGGCAGTGCTTCTTAATCTCCATATTGTACCGAAATTCTTTGAAGCATGTACCACATTTCAAAATCGTCTTCTTACGCAATATTATTGGCATCGATCTGTTGACGACGGCGACTACTTCGCTGTGCTCCGGACCGGATATGTGATCGACCATATCTTGAGACGAATCGCATTCATATTTACAGAAAGAACACCAATAACGCCCTTCCATCGAATCGGTTTTTGTTTTGTGTTCATCGGAGAACCAATGTTGCATGAAATTTGACAGCCAATTGGTGTAGAAGCGACACGGGCTGCATTGGAAGGGCGATTGATGGACTATCACGGCTATGTTATCCAAGATGAGCTGTTGGTAAGCGGGACTTTGGGTGTTGGTCGCTTTTCTGAAGTGGTAATGCGATATTAGGTGTTTCCCCATCAAATGATATCTGACTCTTGACTTGCAAACAGAACAGTGAACAAAGCAAGGTTTTCTCTTCCGCTTGACTATGATAGTTTTATTGTTTGATTTTGTGTCTTTAGTTTTCTGTTTCTTCAGTTGTGGCTGCAGATATATGCTATTGTTGACAAAACGTGAGGGACGGCTAGCTCGCTTCTCTGCGACATTTCTTAACGGTTCCAAATGACCGGAAAACTCCAATTCGTGTTCAGGCAACACTTTTCTCATGTGCAAATTGGAGATCAAATGTTTTTCATAGATAGCTCTTGAACCAAGTCGTCTGTTACAGGGACCGCACCAATATTGAACGGAACCTTTAGTTTGGATGGTTGTTTGCATTATTTGCGTCTTCTCCGGAGCCCCAGGAACCCATTTTCCTTTTGTGTGGCCTGGTGGCGGCGCGTCAAAATCTTCATCGCGTTCATTGCCTTCGGGGATAATTAACGGCTTCCATTTCCCACCAATATGCTCTTGCTCTTCTCTCATATCCCAATCTTCGTGCTCTGGTGAATCCGGTCGCCATTTCCCACCAGTATAATTCGGCGGGGGTTTCCATTTACCCTCATGGCCAGTTTCTTCTTCTTCATCATCTTCTGACTCCTCGCAATCATCAGAATCATCGTCTCCCTTAAAATCATTGAAGGTTCCAATACTATAAGAGGAAGGTAGTTCTTTCTTTACGTTACCACTAATGCTAGCGACGGCGTTAATCAGTTTTGTTTGATTGTCCTCATTGCTGCCTATTCTTAAGCTGTGTCCACCAATCCAATCAACGCCTCTAATATTAGTTTCTACTGGACTGATTCTTGGTAAGTTTCTAGAGGTGGAAGCTACAGTCAATGTTGTTTTCCTATCTATGCTCGCCTTAGATATTGTTGTGGGTGGTGTGAGTCTAGAGAGGGATGTCTTTTTAACGCTGCTTTGAAGTTCCAACGACTGGAAAAAAACATCCGCCCCGAGGCTGTACGTCGGCTCCAGAGGATCGATGGGTAGCTCAGGTTTGTTATCCGACTTGGCCTTGCCGCATCTCTCTTTCCTGTGTTTCACATAATTGTCGAGGCCAACAATCGTCGCATTGCACTTAATGCACAAGTGGCTGTCGTCGTCTTCATCATCACGTGGGGACAGCATCTAGGACAAAGAGTTGTCATGAGGTTATTTAAAATATAACAGAAAGTGGTAAGCCGGAGACGTCGCGGGTTGGTTATAATTGAGTAATCGCGTGGCGCATGGACGTTAAGCGGTGACGTCGCGACCCTCAAGGAAAATGGGGCGAAACGCGCCCGTTGCGAATTATTCAGCCGCTGCGGCGTGGCCGACGATTCGCGATGATCGATAATGCATGCAGGCAACTTCGTCGCAACTGCGAGACATTTGCATGAGGCGATCTATCACAATGTTGGCATTAATTCGAACAGAGTTGCGGAAGAATGTGATATTTCGTTCGCGTCGTCCCGCAACCCGATTACATTAGCCGCAGTATGGCACGACTTTTCAAACGTAAATCGCTTTCGATGCCCGTATCCAGATGTAATTAGGGCCGCTCCAAGGGCATCGTAGAGCCATAGTGTGGCAAGGGGAGCGCTTAAACACTATTTGTAATGCGTATTACACTCGCTAGCTAGCAAGGACTTTCAAGCTATAGATAGTAAGAAATAAGACTGTCAATACTGACGCAGGTTAAGAAAATTAATCTCCAATTTTCGCAAATTTGAACAACTCAAAAGGGCACATGTTAAACAGGTTACATTTCGACTTGATTTAAAGTTCGGACACAAAAGTTTTTAAAATAATACGTCTTTTTCTTTTTATACGTCTGCTTAAAAACGTCTTAGGCCTAATAGCAAATGATTGTATACAGAAAATTGTAAGCCAACATCATTTTAAAAAAGCAACTGCTAAGTTTCTCGCCAGCTCTTTTCAGTAGAATCTGCTTTCCGAACTGGTGGTAGCTTATAATGAATGAATCTTTTTGTAAAACTTGACCTTTCATAAGAGCGCGCAAGCGCCTCTGTGAATAAACATATTTTGATTTGATTTGAATAGTACCTGCTAATATTTATTAGCGTAAGTCCCTACAATCTTGTAAAAGGTTACTTTTAAAACAAAACGAATTCGAACAAAGTTACCAAGTGTGAAATGTCTGAGACGTTCGAGTTGGGCCACGGCGTTACGCCGTCGAGATCACATGGTAGCGTGACGTGCGTCAATCGCCCGCGCGCGACAAACAGCTGACAAATGACGGCTGACAAATGGCCGCGGCAGGCGTCGCTAACGTCACAGCTGTCACTGCTGTCATTAATGTCATTACTGTCATACCGCGCTGGTTCGTGGAAGTTTCGGGTGATTGCGGCGATCGTCTTTCCACACGCGTTGTCCTCCGCGGCGCGAATTGATGCGTCGATTTGCGTCGTGCCATACGCGTGCTCCGACCGTGTTGTTACATTCAGTTGGATGTATAATTAATAAAAAATGATCTACCAACTCTAATACTGCTCCGGCTGACCAGAGATAATGGCTTATACGTGTAAATGATGAAAATATTCTTTAAAACCCACAGGTTTATCTAAAAAAAGCACGGTTGACGAAATGATTGACATAGTTGTTCTATAGAAGAAGAGAATAAAGACTTTATAGTTTAAAAATGTTTGAGCCCACAACCAAAACACAAAACAAATACACGCCACATTTATGATGTTTTGATTAATGGATAAATAATGGTTTAATAAAACCCTTGGCGTATGTAACAAATACATCTAAAAAAAGAAGAATGAAAGAAAGAAAGGTGAATGTATATGTCACAACCATACAAGCCCACATAGAACATATCGTGAAAACTAACAAAAAGAATAGTATATAAAACTAATAGGTACATAATACAGAATCAGATGATATATCTACGTGTTAAAACATATAGATAATACTCTAAAACATTAAATTGTAAATGTTTGATATTTACGCCAAAAACAAATTAATATATAAATTCAATTTAGTTAAAAAAAATGTCTGTTTTTAAATAAACTCTTCTATGCGCATAGTACTCTTCAAGATGAATCACACGAGCCCAAACTCGATGGGTTTGCATCGTTTAATTAGAGAGTCCCTATGGCCACCTTCCAGCTCCAGCATCAGATCAGCTCCATGTCATTATAATATTGCATTGTTACGTGATATACATACGCTTGCTAAATTTCAGCTCGATCAGAAACCGTGGGTCAAGTTTAACTTGCAAGATTCTATTGCACAGACGACAGGACAGGTGTGAGTAAATAAATATTGGTAAAAAGAAAGTTGTAAGAAAATAATACACTTTACTAGCGAAATATTTATGATATAAATATCATATTAAAACAACATATCTATCTACGGCTTCATATTATTTTACGGCGACCTACAATTCAAAAAATCAATTTATGCATAAAAAAATTATATAGCAAAATATCATTAAATGATGGTACAATCACACAGAAAAAGAAATTAAAAAAAGAAAAAAAATTATTAAAATAAACGAGCAGAAAAAAATTACAAACCTATTGCAGCATTATTGCTGCATGCAATACTCTTTTATTTAAATCGATTAAAAAACAGTTTTTCTTCAGCCAGAGTATAGTAATAAATCGATTAATTCCTCAAAATGATATGAGTAGTTTAGGTACCACTCAAAATGATCACCGTTATTTTGGCGCTGCTGGAGTCAACATTAAAAAGAAGAGTTATTTTACGATTTGGGTATACCAGGCGCAGGAACGACTTTTTACATGATCATCCAACGCATTGACCATCTTTTTTTCAGGCAATCGTTTGATCAGCCCGCATTGCTAACACGAAGTTATTCTTCCACGGGATTCGAAGCCACGATCTCTGGTTTACAACACTAGGCTACGGAGGCGGTCAATCACCTACCGCACTATCTTACCACCTACCGTCTTTATCTCCAGGTTCAGAATATTATAAGGCAACAAACTTGTTAAGGCAAAACAAATGAACTAATCTTTATCTTATCATTGGTTGATTTTGTTTAGATTATATTTCTTTTCAAGGATGGTATCATAATAACAAATATCTGGATGTCGTGGTGTCATTAGGAAGCAGTTGTTACGCAACATCAGGAGGACTATATGAATGCTTGCTAGCTTTTATCTATAAAAAAACTAATTGATTTAACGGAACTTATCAAAGAAATATCAATGAAAGTAAAATAAAAAGTAAATAAAAATAAATAAAATCTTCCATATTTAAAATTTCTATAGAGTCTAAAATAACATATGAATGGATAGGTAACATACAGAGTATATACAAAGAATTCCACTCAATAGAAGGGTATTATTTGACGCCAGCTCAAAAGCATTTTAGTCTGAAAAGCGCCGGCGAACGTAAAACAAATACTGCAATAATTTATATCGTATCATTCTCACATGTCGTCGATCAATCATTATCCATCTTTTATAAGGCGGGCACTGCACATGCGATGTCTTGGGTGTAGCCTGGTAGAAAACTCGAAGCGTCTGTGTGTGTTCACTGCTGCTTGTACAAATATATGTTAGTGTGTGTGTGTATGTGTGCCGACGTCCGTCAGTCACGCGTCCGCTGAGTAGAGGCGGCGCGGGTACCTTGAGGCGCTCGCGGGTCGTTCCTGCTTCGCGAAACTTGTACGGCGTAAAACCGATTTCTAAGATAATAAATCGGACATTGCAATTAATCAAATAAACAAAGGTCGATATTAAATTAGGCTGTAATCTCTATACCCAACTTAAAGCAATTTTAGTTTGTTTTCTTTGATGTGTCACATTTATGCGATGTTAAGGGCAATGCCCATTTTTATGTGGCATACTGTTCCAAGTTGCCTCAAGTTTAAACTTATTTAGAGACTACACTTATTATATTAACTGCTGCAGAAGTTCTTCTTGTAAAGATTTTTGATAAAATCGAAAAATCGATTCATAGAAGATAGTTTATATTGCATTCTACATTTTATGGCCATAATTCATACTTTAATACTTTAAATTATATTTCGTGTCCAAAAATAAAATCCATAAAGCATAATATCGTAATAAATTATGGAAATAATTACTATAGCATTTTGATTATGATGCATGAGATTTTTCGGTACCGGTTTTGGGCATTGTCCTTTGCAAATTTAATGAAATTTTAAAAAATTCGACAATGCTATTAAAAAAGAGCATGAATGTCATTTGTTGCTGTTCAATCAAATAACAGTTTATCGAATATTATATGCAATTGGTATAAAATTGTCCCTGTAACAATAAGAGCATGTCAAATTAAAGCATCACTTCTTAGGAGTCTTTCTGAATACACTCATAAAGGTATTGAAGAGAATGACGAAATCCAAGATGGTCGCGTGCTTTTATATAAAACATACGTTTAGATGTAGACGACAAGACGTGGTCATAGAAGAAACACACACTGGAGAAATCAGAATATTTTACAGGCCCATCTCGAACACAGCCTACAGAAAACCTTCAGTGAAGATCCTCTAGAGTTCTTTCCCAAACGAAACATGCCGAAGGGGGAGTATGCCGGCGTCGTCAAAGGCTGTCGCCCGAATAACGAGGCGGGCCATCGATCGGCGCGCGCCCGTCACCTCGCAGGGGCTCCGCGCGGTCACTCTCCTCTTTTCTCTCACTTTTCTTTTTGAACGTGACCAGAGCAAAGTCTAGATCGACAAGTGACCGTAGACTACAGTGGAAGCTGTTTTATAATTAAAAAAACAACTATAGCTAATGGTGATAGCAAAATTATTTTAACAGAAAACTACGAAAGCCGATTTCCAATGGCTTATATTGTTCTTTCGTGAATTTTTTTCCGATATAAGACTGATTCAAGTTTGCAGTTTTATAGATATCGATTCCTAAATGATGGAATTATGAACATACATAAATAATAGAAACATCTGAATTGAGAACCTCCTCATTTTTAGAAGTCGGTTACTATAGCAAACTAAAACGCCTTAGTATAGATAGAGATCAGAGTTAACATGTGCGTTGTATATTAAAAGGTTTCTATTATTAAGTAGTTAAGTTGATGTTAATAACTACCATCGCATATTTGAAAAATAAGACGCAAATTTTAAAACTTTCTTGGTTGGAGACTCAACAGGACGTGTATTCACAAATCTTTATTGTATAAAATCGTTGAAGGTATCGATAATTAATACCGCATTTCATACATCAACTGATTCTATCATTCACTCGTGCGGACAGAAAGTAACAGGAAAAGTGCAAGGTGTTGAAATGTCGAGAAGTGTTTAAACGTTCAAAGATTTTCTCAGAACATTTTACGTGGAAACGTGGTGCGATTGAAGACGATAAACTTTTCTTTTGCGTAAGGTCAAAAGATCTGATCGGAAAAGACTTTTCCGACGGCTTAGGCAGCTTATTCTTTTGATATGGAGTTTTAAAGCTACTCTAAATATACAGCTAATGTGCTGTCTGTGTTTACCTAAGTTCTTTCTGATGAGTAATCTCGTTGAGATTACACATTATGTATGATTTTAAGCATATGATTATAGGCGAAGAAACTTAAGAATAAATAATTAATGAAAGGCGGGGTAAATAGAGTATTTAAGAGGTGTTAGCATAACATTTTTTCAAAGCTTTTGCTGAACTTCTACGGCCACACTCGCCCGAAAAAGTATCACCACCCCTTATAAAGTCGGCATCAAATAACTTCTACCCATCTACCCTTTTCTTTTCCCACTCCTTTCCCCTCCTAATTCTTAATTCCGACCCCATCCTGAGCAATAAACCTATTTTATCGAATATCCCAGGTTGACAACGCACTCGCGACTCTCCGGATGTTGCATGTGACTATGGGCGACGTGATCGCTTACCATCAGATGAATCGTCTGCTTATTTGTCACCTTTCAATTAAAAGAAAAAATAAAACATACAAACTATACGGTACCAATGGCAGATGGTTATTTTTGTTTGTGAGGAATATAAAAAAGGGAAAAAATCGCGTTTCCTCATCGAGACCTGAACCCGCAACCACACATTGAAAGTCTTCATTGATTCGAAGAACGTAATGATTCATTGATAAGATAAAGCAGGACACGGCACATCATTTAGTTTATTTTGAGAGTGCGACGATGTTTTCACATTACGTTTGCGTCGACCTTAAAGAGTGTCAAAACGAAAATAATGTTGTGACGTCCACCGCTCTTTCAACTGGTAAAATTTCTTGAATGCTTCTTTATCAATGATTTCGTCGCATTACAAGTGGGTTTGAGTAGACATTTGCCTAGTGGTTTGCCTTGCCAAACGTATCTACATATATTTCTAAAGAGAACATCTGAATGAATTATATGAACATTTGCAATGACACCAACCAAATTTTAAGGCAACAGTTTAATAAATAGACAAGGTTATTAAATATTTTAATAAGTGAAGAAAACCTAAAAAGTGGTTTAAAAGGTGGTAGAGCATAACATCCTTTCACAGCTTTTAATGCCTTTTTACGACCATGCTTGTTCGGGGTAGTACCATCGCCCTTTATAAAGTCGTGTAGTAGTCGTTTAGTATGCATGACTTTTCGGGATGCCGGATGGCCATGTCTACCCTTTTCTTTTCCCGCTCCTGTCCCCTCCAAGTCCTTAATCCCGACCCACCATACCCAATAAACTTATTGTATCCAATATCCCAAGTTGACAACGCACTCGCAACTTTCCGGATCTTGCGTGTGTCCATGGGCGACGGCTCGTTGGTCTTCCTTTCCATAAAAAAAACCTTACACACCAGACAAACTACAAGTGATTTTACATATTTAGTCCATGTATTACGTAATATTTTTTTTTCGATTTAGATTATGTTTATTCAGTAGTGAATCAATATTTATTTATAATAATATTTTTGTTCTTCATATATGATCCAGCAGTCATCCTGTATATATGCTTTCGTATGTGCCATGTCAATTCTGTATTGTTTTAACTTCAGGGTTAAAAACCACCCAAAACGAACAAAGAAAATCTAACATTTTTTTATTACAATATTAAAATTTAATACGGTCTTCTCCCTCGTAAAGTTCATCAAGTCCTTATTATTGTTGCGTTGCCTCGTTGCAATGTGTACAGGAGAGTATTTTTCCTCCCAGACCATAAATCGACCTGACCCGCCCTAATCTAATGGAAATTATAATTGATTTCCACCCGAGCTAGTTGTGTGCCCCGGCGACGTCCGATGAGTTTTTTAAACAAGCGTTGCGTGGAACGAAGCTTACATTGTCCAGTGGACGGATACATTAATTGTGTTCAGATTGAAACACGTTCAAACACGATCTTCTCGTCTAGTTATACGGTTAAATTTATTTCCTTCGCGTGTATAATGTTTTGTTATAACCACGGTTTGTTTGGTTTGAACTGGACAAATTATGTAAATTGGTCATTGGTCATAGTTTAGTAAATAAAAGATGTTTGATAAATTCATATGTTGGATAGACTTACATTGGTTTTCAGTTTGTTGAATAACTTATTAAGACAAATCTCAAAAGGTAGAATTTATTTTAAATCTCTGGCCCCAGACTCATGTTTTCATTGACTATTACATATACGAAATAAAACACTAACTCTAAGGTCCAAAAGATATTAAATATTTCTTTTCCTTCATAGTAAATGAAACTTAAGAACGTGTTTTTAAATAAATTATTGTGTTGTCGTATGTTCTTAATGCGTGTGCAAAATTTCCAATAAATTAGACGTCTCAAGTTGGTAAAAAAATTGGTAATGTAATAAAGGTAAGGAATAATAATAATAAAGGTTAAGCTAATAAGGGCATATCGAAAACAGACATGAAATAATGGCATATTCACATGGTGGAAGTATTTAGCAAAAACACTGGCACACTTTTGAAGCACGATTTTTAAATTCTTGCTTAATATATTTCTGCTTCTAGCTCAGAAATATGAATAATAGATTATTCATGTTTCTGAGCTAGAAGCAGAGAGAGATATTAAAGATTTTTAGTAGAAATTTTCATCTCGTATTTGACCAACCTTTTTTGCATAGTAGACAACAGTCTATACCTGGTGTTAAAGCTTCCTCTTCAAAATAACAAAATCTGTTTTACAATCATAATCTATTCAACATTTTCACCTTTAATAACCATAATAAATTTTCCGTTATATTTCCTTCCCTCTACAAAGCGAGCGCGTCAATTTAAAATTATCACTTCCTTGCCTTCACAGGCATTCGGCGACCGAGCGGCCATCTTAATTGAAACAGATTATATCTGAGGGACATCGGTAATCAATTCGGTGGCCAATCTGTCTCAAACTATTCGGCTTCAGCGTTTGGTCAACGGCAACGGATGGGCCCCGCGGGGTGGATAGATTCATTAGCGCCCGAACTAGTCTTCAAGGCTCTAACGCTGACGGGGTGGACAGATATACGTCGCGCTATACGTTTGACCAATCTAAACAAACAGACGGATTCAAATAATCAATCTAAATGGATATTTACTGCAATGCACATTTAATCAGTAATACCCAATACAAGTGCGTCTTCAATATTGGTCTTGTATACAATGGGTTTAGTTACAATATTAAATATATAGGCGATAGTTTGTCTGATTGTATTTTATCTGAGTGGTATCATGGTTCGTAATAAAATCTTGAAATTTGTCTCGAGAATAATGTTCGGCGACCTGAAGGATGTGCACTGCTCTCGCGCATTGTCCACAATCAATAAGACGTCGCGTCACCGAGAGCGATAGCAGATAACTCGCTTGTGAATAACAAAAAGAAAGATCTACACGTTAATTTAACAAATGAAACTCTTGCGCGAACGCCAAAAAGATATCAGATAAAGAGGATAAATTCGATGTCTCCGACGGCTTAAGGGAGCGCAATAAGTCGCCGAGCGGACAAATAATACCTTCGATCCGTCCAAATTAATGGAGGGCCATAGTGGCCGGCACTGAGACGCACGCACGCGGCCACTCGTTAAGCGAGCGCCATGAATAATATTAACCTCAGTCGATTCCGTCTCATTCTGGGCGATCGAATGGGAGCCTATAATAAATCCGTCGACAGCAGCAGGGCATTTTGATGTCTATTCCAGTCTTACAGAGGCGAGAATTGCGTTTTTGTAGTGTAGCGTAGGTCAGTGCGCATCGATTTCCACAAATCCGTGTCGTGCGTCGATCGAGAGAAAAGGGAAGACGGCGGCCGGTTGAAGAATAACTCACCGGTGGATAATGTATCGGTCGGCACGCGAGTGCAGCCGTAACGATGACGAATAAGCGCATGGTGCTTGGAGAGTTGACGCTTGATATATGTGCGCCCGGGCAGGCGGTAAAGCACGCGGCGGGGTGCGCTTGGCCATTGGGCAGGTAATGAGGCCGTCGGCCAATGACTGATGGGCGGAGGCCTATCGCTAGCTACGCCCGCGAACCCCACGGGTAGTGCGATGGTCGCCCGACGGCCCTGGAGGTGGTATACCTCGTTTCCAGTAGGATTGTGTATAAAGCCCTATATGGACAATACAGTTTTCAAGCTCTTTAACATTTCCTTTCGCCTTTTCACTTCATGCATCAACTCTTCTAAGCTTAGTAGTTTTGTGATCCGTTAACCTCTTAACAGTGTTTCAAAATAGTAAATGTTCATCTAGTTTTGATTGTATATTTTTACTAAAGTTTTTATTACTTACCAGGGAATGAGTAACTGTTTTCAATTTTATCCAAAAGTAAGTCCAAGTAAAATTATATTCTACGTTCACCACAAAACCAATTACCTTTACATCTACAATTACATCTTGTAAAGCACTACATATTTTAATTAATAGAATCAGGCGTTACTTTGCAGAAATCCATTGTATACAATTCTATAAGACTGTTTAATTAGCAATAT
>JAOCPS010281819.1:0-13186 GCA_025505425.1 Graphium colonna | reverse complement strand
TCCATCCTTCGAATTCAGTTTATCCCTTTGGGTTGCGGAGTTCGGATGCCAGTCGATCCGCGTCAAAAAACTGTAATTAAGGTAATATTTATGTGGATTAGAAGCCGACCCCAAGTGACTCGGGCAAAGGCTAAGAGGAAGAAGAAGATTCAAAAGTCGCTTTAAATTTTAGAAGCTAAATTTTTACTGGCGTTTTATTTAATGGTGTATTAATATATCAAAGGACAATGCCTATTTTTATATGGCACACCGTACCATATTGCATCAAGTTTAAACATTTTTTTTAAAGATTAGACTTTCAAGTTATTTTATTATGAAAGCCCAGGTTGCGGAAATATTTGATAAACTGAGAAAATTAATTCATCAAAATAGTTCCTATTGCATTTCAAATCTCTACAACAGATTGTGTAAACATCGTGCTGGTGAAGCAAAGTACACATTTTTATACCTTTATATCAAATTCTGTCTAAAAATCAAATCCATGAAGAGCAATGTCGTAAGAAATTATAGAAATAATTACAATATAATTTTAATCTTTATGCATGACAATTTTTGGTACCACTTTTGAGCATTTTGTCCTATAAATCACAATTTATTTGCAGATTATCTAGTTATGCAATTCTTAAAAGTGTTATTTAATAAATAATTTTAGTAATCAATTTTACCTTTGTTTTGCTCGCGTTGATAACTTATAAAGTCAAATTTTATGGCAGGTCCGAGAAGAAAAAGGAAATTAAATTATAAATTACGCTTACGGAAAAAGTATATTATATAATTCCCTTTATTACTGAAAGTAAAAAAAAAAACCTAATAAATTTATCTAAAACCGTAATGAAATTAATTGGCGACACTAAAAAATTTGCGCTAATGCGGCAAACGTGTAGGTAATTAATCGTCTCCATTACGCGCTACGTAGCATAGCTCTACGAATTCGTAGGGGCTCAAGCTAACGAGCACAGTTAAAGTAAGGTGTCTTATGCAAACGAGTCGTAGGCGCTACGTAATGATGCTCCGAGGCACATGGCGCAAAGAAATTCCGCTCGTACGTTAAAAATATAGCTGCGACTGAGAAGTTTACCGGTATTTAATTAGGTCCGGTTGAAGTTTTAAGTGTAAGTTAAAAAACTAAAAAAAATAGAAATTATTATTTAAACCTTTGATTTGTCAGTTAAAAACTATATCGTGAAGACAAGAAGTGTAAAATAGAAATAATTATCCTTATTACCATTTTGAAATATTTCAGTCAGTCAGTGTCTATATGCAATTAGATGGTAATGAAACTATTTAATAATTTATTGTTAAAACATAGTGCGTATGGAGAAGTATTAGATTTTCCTTTGCTTAACTTTATATAGCGATATATGATGCTAAATATTAAAATAAAAAAACAGCCAAGTGCGAGTTGAACTCACGCACCGTGGGTTCTGTACAAACATATAAATTAAAATTTAAGGTTTCCAGAATTTTTGCTTCATATTTGCTTCAAGGTTCTAGGTCGACTTTAAGTATCCTTTAGGTTTTTATTCCCTTACTAATAGGGCGAGTTTCAAATATGCGGCTTAAATTGCAGTTTTCTTTGATCGCGTTGATATAGAACGTTGATTTCCTTACACTTTAAATGTTTTATATATGTATTTGCTATGAATTTCAATCTAATACCACTACGCGTTCATTAGAAAAGGGGTACTAAGTATAAAATTAATTAATATATTTTTATTATACGATGTAAAAAATTTACACTTTGCCCAATTTTTCCTTTATCTTCTATAATACGTTGGTTCGTTCAAAATTTCAAGATTATGCGTTCACGGAAAGTATTCTGTAGGTTTTGGTTCCCTTACGAGTATCGTATAAAAGTAGAAAATTTGCAGCATAAATGGCTGTATTTTTTGATTGCGTTAGCTTAGAGGTTTAGATTTTTTTTACAGATCTAATGGATAGTACACCTAAGTATTCGATGAGAATTTTAGCTCAGTACCCTTACGTGTTCTTGAGAAAAAAGGTCTTGAAGGCAGTCTTGACAGACAACAAAGTGATCCTATAAGGGTTCCGTTTTTTTCCTTTTGAGGCACGGAACGCCAAAAATGGTTCAATCCAACTCATTGTGAACAAGTACTTAAGTATATTAACTTGCATCTTATTAGTTTACCTTTTGCTACTATTTTATAAAATGCGAAGAAAAAGCACGTATACAACAGGAATTATAAAGCATAACCGGAAATACTGTGAGTATAGTATGAATAGTGGACAAATTAAGACTTCATCTATCAGAATATTTATATTCCCTTTAACTAATCAAAGTATTGAATTATTATTTTATAAATAATATACGAACATTGCAGCAGTGTTGAAATATTTGTTTCGCTGAATTATTCACGCCACGAAATCTCAGCTTATAAGACAATGCAGGAGATCCTTTTTGTTTTTCAAATTATAATTCTATCCTATAGTGACTATGGTCACTTCTATTATCTACTATCCCTGCATATAAGGTAGTTTTTTTACGCAATAACGAGATATGTGTATAAAAGAAGCTTCAGGTTTATGCAGCTATTTTTTTCTAGCGTTCGATTAAAGAGTATATTGTATTTCCAGATCATCCAGTAACATAATTATTAAAAAAATATTATTTATTTAACATTGGCATACATAATATTGGTCCCACAAGAAAAGAATTGAATTAGCAAGTCCGTTTTTTCATTTGTATTATAATATTAGAGCGTTTGGCTAAAATACTAAATAAATCCCTTTGAGTAACCCAAAAAATAAACAATGTCTTAATAAATTTATCTTAAGCCGTAATAATATAAATTAGCGACAATTAAAAAATTGCGCTAATGCGGCAAACGTGTAAGCAATTAATCACAGCGGGTCTTCTCCATTACGCGCTACGTAGCATAGTGTTACGAATTCGTGGGGACTAAAATTAACGAACATAGATAAAGTAAGGTGCCTTATGCAAACGAGTCTTAGGCGCTACGTAACAATACCCAGACGCGTGGACGAACGAAGGTCAGCTTGTGCATTAAAGTCACCTCGACTGCGATTGAGAAATGTTTCCGAGTATGCAATTAGTTCCGGTTGAAGTTGTAAGTTTCAATTTTAAACTATGTGGTATAAAAATAATTAATTGAACTTCCTTATTTGTATATAACAATTGTTTTTGACTATTTCAATGCGCTTTAATTTGTTTTTTCATATTGAAAACCTTTCACTAAAACATTAACATTAAGAGGCTGATGTGACTGGGGCGTGGATAAATTTCACCTTAAATTCGATACACGTCAGACAAACGAGGTCACAAATGTACTTAGACGTGCGACAATTAGTCATGTGTATTCGCTGACGCAACAACGTCAAGCAAGGCGACGTTTCAGATTTTCTTTGTTGATTCGAATCGTCAACGGTACACAATAATTCAGAATTCACTAAAGCGTGCTACAAGTATTTATAGCTGGAACAGGTCAATTGATAAGAATCAAACCAATTATACGAATTAAAAAGTATATTTAAATATACGTGCCATTTTTAATCTAAAAATATATTTTTTTTAATTTTTACCATTTTTAACTTATCTAAAATATCTAAATGTAAGCATTTTTTAATTGATTTCTTAATTCATTGGGTACAACTGCATCCTCTCAAAGCATATGATTTCGTCAAAAAGCCCTCACTATATCTTTAGGCATTCCTACAACATTTTACAACAGTTGAGTTTCTGGCACATGATTAAATAGGATCCAGTTTTGGAATATACTTTGAGTAATCCTCTCTTTTTCCACTAATCTTGTATACCGCAGTCGTAGAGGCAATAAAAATATATCATCAATATTAAATACGTACATAAAGTTTCTTATTTGTTCTGGTAAGTGTAAAGCGGCAAAGAAATTGTAATATTATGAAATAATGTTGCACTTTATAACTGTGTATGCAATATTTCTTTTACATGCCATTCACTGGCGAGGAATATTCTCTTTGGAAATTAATTCTGCGTATAACAGTAAAATAATGATGCAATTTAAATCCGATAATCAAAAAAATGTGTTGATATACTTTGTGTTTATGTTCTTGATGATTCAGTTATTCTTACGTATTGAGTTAATCCTGGGTATATACCTAGGATTAACTCCATACGAACCATAACATATAATAAGACCATGTTTACCTTAATAATATCTTGAGATCATCATAATAGGTGATTACAGTTTTGAACTAAATGCGTATTAAAATATTTTTCTTATTGTAAAATATTTTTGAGATATCAAATAAATGTTTTATAATAAATAATCAGCAGAATAAATAAACCACGAATTCGTACGTAAACGAGACGGTGGAACTTCGTTTACTGTTCATATAAACGCATTAGGCATCTAAAGTTTTCACTTCAATAACTACGACGATCCTACAATTCTTAAATTTGTCGTCGGTGTATTTGAAATTAGGATGCGAATTTGATTTAGTCGTTAATATTAAAATGTCATAAAAAAGAAACAAACACGATAACGAATATGTCTTATGATTCATTTTTATGGAACTCGTTTTCAAAAACATTGAAAGATGACAGGAGGCGTGATAGCTTCATATTTACTTTTGGGACAACCAACATCATATTGAATTCGATTGATATAGATTTGCATTAAAGAAGAGAATGTCATAAGCAAAGATCAAAAAGGAAATTTTATAAGTATTCGAAAATTATATATTGATCGTATTCTAAATTGAAATGTCTTAGTTGATTATGATTAAGAAAGGTATGTAAATAGGTTACCGTATTTTTTTATTCCTACCGCTATCCCTCAACTGTTATTCGCGATTTTAGTATTTTTGTTTGAACATATTTTTGTTGGTGTTTATTTGTATGGCGAAATATCGTTTTCCGGAGCTAGTTAGTCATATTATGAATTGAAAGGCAAAATCTTATTGCCAACCACTTAAGGTGTCACCTCCGTCCACATTGCCAATGTGTGCACATCTGACGCTTTATGTGGGTCCGTGTGCGTCTCTCCTGCTCTCGTTCCGGGTACAAGATTAATTCGACCCTCATCTCATATTTAATTATTCGTCTGTCGTTTTAACCATAAATGCCAAACACGTGTGCGTACTTTTATGTTGCAGCTATGTTAATTCAACGGATTTTTGTACGTATTTTTGGGAACATCGAAATAGGCCTAATATTTTTTTTTTGTTGAGTAAACGGTGAATTTAACATTGAAACTTTGATGTTTGCAAAATAGTCGAATATTTTTCTGTAATAATTTATACTAAAGATACTGCAAGGCTCTGAAATTCGATCATTTTTATGTAATTTTAGTGAATGTCACAATGGGCAATTCGTAATAAAGAAGAAATCTCTTTAATGTGTAAAGTCACTTTTTCTTGGAGGTTTACGTAATGTATAAAAATGCATAGAAGTAGTGTAACGGCTTTTTTTATATATTCAATGCATATTATGAATAAAATATAAGATTTCTGCACTTCTTGTCTATTTAAACGTTTACTGTAGCAAATTTTTAGGTTCTCTATATTCTCAATTCTGATTAAAAGACATATTATAATACAAAAACTTCGAATTCCATGTTAAAAATATTTATTTATTTAATCTTTTTGCACAAAGGTGGACTTAAAGACAAAGGCATTGTAAAATATTGCTCGCACAAAAGAATTGGTGTGAAATTTTGCATTAAATTTTAAATTAAGCATTTTAAAATACTACAATTATAAAAAATCAGTGAAATAATGAAACTTATATGTAAAATAATAAAACGATAATTAAATATTAGGAATACTCGTATAGTTTAAACGAATTAAGAAGGTGATTGCGAAGTAGATTTGATACACGGCATATGATGAACCAGGAAATATTTGCACTGAATTTTTTGTAACAAATGCTAGTAATATATATAAATACGTATGTATTTGAACACATCTACTAGGATAATACGGACGTTGTTGTATCTTTACACGCCGTTGAGCAGATACGGATTTGTCTATTTCGGTTTGGCAATACCCATGAATAATGCAAACGATCTCATTGCACGGATTAGTGAAAATTCAATGACCCTGTAACTTCCCAATGATTAATCCTATGCTGTTTATGGATGAGACTCCGTAAAATGGAATAATTTTCGTGTGTTACGTTGTGACAAATTATAGTGAGCATTGAGAGGTGATAATTTTATTTTTTTTATGAAAAAGGAGGCAAACGAGCTTGCGGCTCACCTGATGTAAGTGATCAATGCCGCCCATGAATTCCTGCAACATCAGAGAAGTCACAAGAGCGTTGTCGGTCCCTCAGGTAGGAGTGCGCTCTTTTCTTGAAGGTGCCTACTTATTTTTGTTTTAATTTTGTATAGACACGTGCAGAATATAAATGAAAATACGGTCGAATTCACCTTTTTGAGCTGTATTAGTACAATTATCTTAAAGTGCATTTATTTTTCTGTTACTATTGTTTGATAAAAAGAAAAAAAACACGTATAAAATATGACTAATAAACCACAAACGCAAATACGATAGATATTGTATGAATAGTGGATCTCAAAATAACATCATATCTAACAGAATACTCCTATTCCCGCAAACTATTCAAGCGCATTACGGCAAAGTGCTGTACAGAACAATATTTTCAGAATAATGTTCGAATATTGCGGAAGTGATGAGATATTTATTTCGCTGAATTATTCACGTTACGTCTCACGGGGTCTCAGCTTATGAGACAATTCAGGGGATCCTTTTTGTTTTTCAAATGATCATTCTATCTTAAAGTGACAGTAGATCCCTGCAATATAAGATATTTTTGTTTTACGCAATACCGATTAGAATGTTATATGTATTTAAAAGTCACTTCAGGTTTTTTAGCATTTTTTTCTGGTATTTTATTTTACAGCGTAGTGCTATATGAAATTTAAATTATAATATATCTGCTGATCATAAAGTAACACAATTCTACAAAATTATTTTTTGTAAAAAAAAATCCTTTGTTTTACTCCCGTTGATGAGTAATAAAATCTAAATTAATGGTTGGTCCGACAACAGAAAGAAATTAAATTAAAAATCACGCTTGAAAATTAATTTTTTTTATATTGTAATTAGAGAGTTTGGGGAAAATACCAAAAAATTCCCTTTTATTACTTGCAGAAACTAAAAAATACCCTAATATATTTATCTAAAGTCGTAATAAAATAAATTGGTGACTCTAAAAAATTTGCGCTAATGCGGCAAACGGGTAAACAACTAATCGCAGCGGGCCTTCTCCATTACGCGCTACGTAGCATAGCGCTACGAATTCGTAGGGGCTCAGGCTAACAATCACAGTTAAAGTAAGGTGTCTTATGCAAACGAGTCGTAGGCGCTACGTAATGATGCCCCGAGGCGCATGGCACAACGAATTTCCGCTTGTGCGTTGAAAAAGAGGAAGAGGTGGCTGCGGCTGAGAAAAGTTTCCCGCTATTTAATTATGTCCGGTTAGAGATCTAAGTTTAAGTGAAAAAATATTGGCTATAAAAATTATTATTCATAACTTTCGTTCTTAGAAATGGCAATTGCTTTTACACTAATTATCTAATATTACAAGAGAAAGACAATGATTTTATTTTTTGTTTGCATGTTTGAACTCTCTAATCTCAGGAACTACTGGTCCGAACTGATTTTTTTTGTGTTGGAAATCCTATTCATTAAGGAAAGCTTTAGACTATATGACATCACGCTATGACCAAAAGGAGCGGAGTGTCAATGGAAAATGTTGTAAAAACAGTGAAATTTTTTGCAGATGAAACCGAATAATGACCTAATAAGACCACAGGAAAAAAGAACTATGTCATAATTAATACCGTACCGTGGTAATTAATTATATTTTGCTATTATATTTTTCTTACCGAGAAACAACAACATTACGTGATTCCGTACGTAATATTGGTAAACAATAAATTATGTTTGTCATTGGCACGAACAATGAAATGTTTCACATTTTGTCATGCCTTTTAATGTATTGCTAAACATAAAAGAAAGTAAAAAAGATCAAAATTGCAATGGAACAACAGTATAGATATAAATGTTCCTAGCTAGAATACAAATTTTTAAACATTTTTACATAAATTGTAGTCGGAGCAAATAAGGCTCTAAATTACCATTATCATCTTCATTAAATGAATATAAAACTCTATGTCAAAATTACCGCCTCCATAGCCTAGTGGTGTAAGCGTTTGCTTTTCAAACCGGAGGTCGTAGGTTTGAATCCCGCGGAGGAACAACAACTTTGTGTTGCTGTTTCTTGGTTGGGTTAGGACAATGCGGGCTGATCACCCGATTGCCCGAAAATAAAGATGATCCATGCGTCGGATGGGCGTGTAAAAAGTCGGTCCCGGTTGTCAAGAACACCTGTGGCAGTTGTTAAAGGATGTCAGTGCCTTCAAATAACCTGACAACTAATCCATCCTTCGAATACAGTTTATCCCTTTGGGTTGCGGAGGTCAGATGCCGGTCGCTCTGTGTAAATCTGATATTCAGGTAATATTTGGTTGGATTAGAAGCCGAATCCAAATAATTTAGGAATAAGGCTAGGAGGAAGAAGACACTATTTCAAAATTGTGATATAGATATATATTCTGAAAGTGAAGACCTATTTTAGAAAAAGTTGAACATATTTATTTTAAATATTTTTAAATTATTGTAACCATTTTTAATCTTTTTAATATTATGTGGTAATTGTATTAGTTAAGTATTTTTCTGTTCTCCTAAATTTATGTCTATTTTGTAATGTTGTGTTTACCTATAGTTTAAATATGTACATATGTTGTTACTGTATATTGTCTGTTTTGGAATGTTTCTAAATCTTAATAGATATTTCAGCTTAATATGACGAGTACGTTTTCGTTACAAAGAGATGTTAGCAAAAACATGTTCGTTAGTTACACTAGAGTAAGCAGGTTACATAACATCAGGGAAAACGGGGAAGGCAAATAATGGTCGTATCGACTACTGCAGAGTGCGCAGTGTTACACAATATTGGTTGGACCCGGGCGAGATGAGGCCGTGGTGTCACCTCACTCTAGAGCACATATTATGGAGGGTCCATTCAGTTCAGTATTAACTTGAACCCTGTATAAAGTAGAAAACATGTGAGTACTGACATCGAATATATTTTATCTACACCATATTTGTTACTATATATTACGATTTTGTATACGTAACTAAATCAATACAGATAAGTTTTCACGTTAGTCTACAGGTATTTTAAAACATACATGTGTAAGTTCTTCTTTTATGCAACGATTTAGATAAATCTTTTCTATTTATAAAATTATGTATTTTAGGAATTTATATATTTCGTAAAATAACAAATATTTCAGAACAAGAAAAAAATTCAAAAGTTTTTAAATGGAAATGTAAACTAAGTAAAGGTATTTCATGTATGTTTTTAGGGAAACTAATTATTAACATATTCTGTCTTGTTTAATTTTTTTTATTTATGACCAGTGTTATTTTTACGTTTAAATTTACGTTTAAATTGTAAAGTTGTGCGAGATATTTTATTTAAACGTTTATGAGATGAAGAAAAGAAGTTATTTACGAGCAGACTAGCTGCGCCAAACTCCGATCTACTATTTTACAAAGTTCACGAAGTAATAAAAGACAAACACCTCCATTGTCGAGTCAGTAATAACCTTCCTTCACTGAAAATTCTATCCTTAACATCTTTTCGGAATGGCAAGGTTGGTCGTTTAGAAATTTCATTTCCTTTCCTTTATAGTCAAACAGAAAATTGAAAATGTTAAAATTGTGTTCATAAAATTTGAAATGCTAAAGACATTAAAATTATGATTATTCATTAGATATTTATAAGATTTGATGGACTGTGTTTATTTTATTTAAATGTAAACATTTAAAACATTTGAAATGAAAATATTTAATCCTAAAATATTGATGAATTTTAAATTTGTTTTCGTTTGCTTTTCGAAAAAAATGTGTACAAGTGTTTACTGTTTACTTATCTACATGTGTTTTATAAACATGTTTAAAACTAAACAATAAAGCTTCCTCTTCATGGTCTTGCAGTGAATTAAAACATCAGCATGGTTATTTTGAGAGCTGTATTTGTAAGGGTGGTGGCACTGCCGCCTCAGTGTCGTGGCATTTTGCCAACGACTATCTTACCTACATTCCGCCGGGGCGAATACGGGAACGCCTGAGTCTAGCGACGGCCATAGATTGCGTAAGTAAACTAAATAACACATCATTCGCTATTCTCCATAATTAAACATTATTTTATGCTTTTACTACAAAGTCAACTGGGCAAGCTTCGAATTTATTCATGCTAATAGTATATCGGTCAAAATTTCCGGTAAAAAAAACATTTATTTTTGTTTTTCTACAATCAGATCATTCCTATTCCACTTAAAATTATTATTTACTTATTTTTTTTTTTAAATAAACATTTTTTTTTATGAACATATACCTGAATAAATTATAATACGCGTGTCGGCCCTTTTATTCAATATTCACGCACCCGACGAAGTAAAATGCAAATTTGCGAAGAAAAATAAAGCCGGCTGCCTGTGATGCCGGTTTCTCCCACGACCTCGACGATTTCCCGAATCAAATTTGTTTAGTAAGTATTTCGTCCAAAAATGTATGCAAAGGAACAGAGAAATTACCATCTATATTTACTAATTTCGAATAATAGGGGAGATTCTAAATTAAGCTCATTTAATTATTTTTGGATGTTCAGATATAACTTCTTTGCCTTTGAAACAGGTTATGGTAGCTCTTTTTTTGATTGAAGTCATCCCACCAAAGAAGTGTCATAAATTTTGTCAAAAGTCTAAAATAATCGCTATAAACATCTAAGAGTATATTTTATAAAAAACCTGCGAAAAAAATATCTTTACTCTATAAAAAAGGGTTATTTCAGACGCCATCTACGTTTCTTTTAGATTTCCCTTTATATGAAACAATAAACATTTACAAACAGAGAAGATTACTCAAATTATTAAATACGGGTAAAATCTGACTCTGTGCTAAATTACTTAATATATTAATATGCCGGTTATACATAATTGACTTCAAACTAAAACGTCTAGTAAAATAAGGGCCTTTTTTCAAATTGTATCCCTGTTTATTCAGGTGGTACAGCATAACAGCTTTTCACAGCCTTTGCTGCACTTCTACGGCCGTGCTCGCCCGGAAAAGTACCACCGCTTTTTATAAAGTTGGCATAAAATAAAGTATGCACGACTTTTGGGAATGCCAGATGACCATGTCAACCGTTTTCTTATTCCACTCCTATCCCCTCCAAATCCTTTATCCCGACCCCATCCTATCCAATAAACCTATTCTATCCAATTTCACAGGTTGACAACGCATTGACAACTCTCCGAATGTTGCGTGTTTCGATGGGCGACAAAATCACTTAACATCAGGTGAACCGTCTGCTCGTTTGTCTCCCTTTCTATATATAAAAAAAAGTTAGGCAAAGGCCTCCTCTAGTCATAGGATATAGGCCATAGTCCACCGAGCGCCCCAAGTGCAGATTGGCGACATCTCAGATATAAAGATTCCATCACAGTGTTCGCCTTTGAGAAAGTTGTAAATTAGCACTTAAAGAAATTAACAATTTCATTGGTGCCGGCTCCGGCGATCGAAATCAGGTTTGCCTCGAGTAAACAAAGTTAAAGTCGAGCTCCCGGACACCATCAATCATCTCCCATACCTCGAACATATAATGATTCTAGTGATTAAAACATTCACATTAAAAATTTCATTGTTTAATACTGGTATGAAGAGTTTAAAACTCCAAAAAAGAAATTATATTCGTATAGGAAGACAAGAAAAACTTACAAAATTATAACGAATTTCAAAAATGTTACGATACCTCTAAAATACTACTATTGATGTGATCTTTTTAAAAGCCTTTATTTAAATCAATTTGGAAGTCGATACGCTCAGAAATCCCAAGGTGTGGAGTTTAATTAAGGTTACTATCTTCACAAGCCCACACACCCAGACTCCCGATTCCGATTTCGAGAGATGTGTGAATGCTTTGGCACGACTGTGCCAAATCAACTTATCAGAGACCTAATGCTTTAACTAGACAACTTATAAAGTAATTGTACTTGTTTTTTTATTATTCAATAATTTAATATTATATATCCCGTAAATTAAAAAAGTCAATTGATATATTATCAATCTTCATTTTGTTATTAGCTCCCGACATTTAAGAAGGATTTTAAAATTTTGACGTCTGTGGCTTCGTAGCTCTAAATGGAAAGAAGCAATTTTGATGTTGATCTTTCGATATCTGATATTAAACGGTTCTTACATTTAATGAATATCAGCTTAAAAGGTGTAGATCATCGAGTCTTTAATTAATTTGTAAGGATATCTATGATATCTAAGAAGTTACTAACGCGTTGACAGATTTGGAAAGAATTTCTCGAGATAATATATGTAAAATAGAGAAGATTTTATGAGAAACTCGAAGGGGATACAAACCCTTTTGAAATGAAAAAGATTGGCAAAAGAAAAGATTAAGAATAAACATCAATCAACCATTGAATTAGGCTTCAGTCTCCAGTTTTTTTGCTGATTGTAAAAAAAATTAAATTCAATTAGTTGATCAGAATATTTAATTCCTCTAAATAAGTTTTGTTCCTGTATTTTTTTTTACAAATTCATTGACATAATTTTTAAAGTGCAAATGAAAATGCATAAAATTTATTGAAATGTAAACTGATACATGTGTTTTTGGGTCAAATAATTTGTGATACAAATCCTATGAGGTCGTGGTCGTGTGGCGGTACGTGATCGAGACTTGCATTAACAGTATTACTAATGAAATTTTCGCGCCTCGGCGGATTAATGCGAAAACAATTTCCGTATTGCGGTTATAGATATTAATCCATAAATGACGATTAGTTTGGAGAATGTACGGATAATTTAATAATAACTGTGTGCTGACAATGTTAATTGCGCGGTTTCAATTGGATCTACCATGGATGGATACCAATAACTATAATAAAATAATCACGGCTATTTTAGACTATATTCTCGTGATATTGACATAGCCACCCGTGATAAAAACGTATCTTACTGACATAAAGATGATTGAAAGATGTTTTTTTTATGGAAAGGATGACAAACGAGCAGACGGTTCACCTGATGGTAAATAACCCCGACGCCCATGGACACA
>JAOCPS010281600.1:0-13186 GCA_025505425.1 Graphium colonna | reverse complement strand
CCCCGACCTAAGCCCTAATGATTTCTATACTTTCCCTAAAATAAAGAATAAATTGCGTGGTCAGAGATTTTCATCACTTGAAGAAGCTGTGGACGCCTACAAAACGGCCATTTTGGAGACCCCAACTTCCGAATGGCATGCTTGCTTCAATGATTAGTTCAAATAGTGCATTTCGTGGCAGGACGATTTTCTGTGTTCACAGTGAACATAAATGTATCGCAGCTAGGTGACCACTGTAAGCCAAAGACCTTCAAGTTCGTGCTCAAAGGCTCATCAAAATTAATGTAAGCCGTATGTCGCTCAGCGACTGCAACATATTCAATAAACTCCAGAGAGTTTCTGTCCCACTTAATAAGCTTAAAGCCCCAGGCCTTGAGCAACCCCCGGTGTTCATTTTTAATGGTTAAGCATTCAGAAAACGACGGCATGGAATAACATACGTCATCCTTTAAGTGTTGTTCTGGATCACGACTGACGCGAACGTAAAGCGAGAGCGTTCATCTGAGCATAACTGTCTTAACACACTCGTGGCGAGGAATGAACTGCTAATGAATGGCCAAAACAAACTTTTTTTTATGTAAAGTAACACAAACAAGCAGATGGTTCACCTGATGGTAAGCGATCCCGTCGCCCATAGATACTCGTAACATTGAGTCGTAAGTGCGTGGTCAACCTGGGAAATTGGATAGAATAGGTTTATTGGATAGGAGGTTTATTGGCAGGGATTAAGGATTTGGCAGGGAAAGGAGTGGGGAAAAAAAGTAGACATGGCCATCCGGCATCCCCGAAAGTCATGCATGCTTTATTTATAAGGGACGGTGGTACATCCCCGGGCGAGCGCAGCCGTAGTAGTGCAGCATAAGCTGTGAAAAGATGTTATGTTCTACCACCTCGGTTACTCGGTTAAATTGGTATGTGTCCAGCGGTAAAGCGTGGTCAAATCTATATAATTTTTTTTGGAATTTGCTATCGTCCTCATTAGCTTCTTGATGTCAGATGTGAATGCAATTAAGTAAAAGCGGAAATCTAAAAGTATTTTTAAAAAATCTTTTTGTAGGTTATAACCAGCGTACAAAGTATCGTTTGTTAAAAGATTTCAATTTAACGAATAATTTTCGTTTAAGGTTTTAATAACTTGCGTCTATCACGATGCGTCGTCTTGTAATTTAGCAATTACATATGCTATATAATAACCAGTGGGACGTAAATCATTTCTTGACAATAGAAATGTGCTTCTTCTGAATATATTCACTTACTATAGCGTCTTATTCCTTTCGCAGGATCTTTAAGACGATTAGCTTGCGTTCAAGATACTTAAAGCGTTTTTTTAGTGGTTATATAAGACTTACCAAGAGTACCTGGGAGTCGCAGGAGAAAGGTAACGCTACAAAATAACTTACAGTATAATCGCGGGAAATTTATTTTTTGAAAATCTTCATTTTCAATAGGGGCGGGAATGCAGGTCGGGCGCATTGCACCTCCTTCAGTTGCCAGAATGTTTGGACACTGTTATAGAAAACGCGTTTCCTTTGTTAAAGTACATGGTAAATTTGAGAGCGGGTAATATCGACGACAACAGACATCTTTGACAGAAGCGGTAGCGGAATAAATACGAGTGGGTCTAATGGGAGCGCTCCCGATAACTGGATAGCCAAAATTGCTTTCGAAAGCCGATAGCATGCCCGTGATCCAGCGGTGCGTCCTGATTATAATATTTTAGCAAAGGTAGGTTGTCTGTGATGCGATAACGTAGGCGTCTATCGAACTAAATTTTTCATTTAAACGCGATGACAAAGTTGCGGAGACTTCCTTCTCTATTGGGTTGAACACGGTACCTATACCCTTAACTATAGTTTTAGGCATATTTTGATGTTTTAAATTTTATATGACACAACATTTCGAAGTTACAAAATTACTTTTAGAAGCGGAATATATTAAAGTGCGTACTATAAGTCGCTTACCGTTTAAATCGGTCACCTAAGCTTGCACGGTTGCTTGAAAGCACGTCCTATCCATGAGCTGCAAAACACCACGCATATTGCTAAACGATAAGATGTGTCGCGATGTGCTTATGTTCCGCGTTATATTGTGTCAGACGTAGCGAAAACGGAACGTGACATTGCTTGTTTGGGTGCGACAATTTGAGTCACGCCGTTGTCATTCAGTGCGCGCGGAGACCGCGGTTCTCGCTTAGGAATCTGCGGCGGCAGCGGGTTCTTACTAGGCTTTGATAACTTACGACACAGCAATGAGTGATGTCTACATCCACAATTACTACAATTAAATTTAGATCTACAGGCAAAATTTTTATATACATTTAAACAATTAGTGCAGGCTTTATTTTGATTAATACATGAAGTTCTTACATAGAGTGAACGCTAAATAAATTCTGGGCATCTATATAAATTAGCGTGATTAATCTCTTTGCAAAGCGATAAAAATGAAAACAAAATGCGACAAATGAATGAGTAGATTTTGCGTTGGACTGTACATATATTCTCATGGACATGACCATAAGAAGAGCGAAATATGATATAAAATTTTACTTATTTCGTGAATGAATTTTATCGAATAAGTTCGTTCGTATAAGTATCGCTAGAAGTTAATACGACACCTCTCATGTACATTTCAAACGAACGTGCGGTGCTAGAATTTATTTTCTGAGCGCGAGTTGTAACACAATAAAACCCGACAAACTATCTAGTTTGAGCGAGTTCAAACTTGAAACAGCCATACAGAATTGATCGAGAAACTATTTAAAATTTTTACTTGTTGAGGTGTTAAAGGATTTAAACTACATTTGATTCAAAATTTGAATCAAATGTAGTGTTAACTTCTTTAATATATTTATCGACCAGCGTCTGCCAAATAACATAATAATTTTCACCATTCGGAACGATTCCCTTAAATACTGCGAGCGCGCGAACCCATAATTTATTTATTAAATACTGTACCCGTTCATGATCTGTTTAGTCTTGATTCTCATAAATAGTACCCTTAAACGATTCAAAAAATCTTTCCGAAGACATTGGGTCACCATCAAACATCATCAATTTTAGCTCTTTACTTTGCGGGAAAACTTGACAAACGGATGTCTCGACATTTGTTGCGTGCGGTAAAAGCTTGTCATAAATAAACTGACAATTGCAGTACATATCCTGGAACGCGTTTATACACTGATATAAACGATATGTAATGTGTTGATCATTAATTCGGTATAATTTAACTTATTTACAATTTTGTTAAATTCCTCATGATCCAATGAAATCGTTTCCGATGAAAATAAATTCTTCTCAACTTATTAGTAATATTTTGCGAGCGATTATATAATCGTTGCATTCGGTTAAATAAAGCATCACGTTTACCAATTAAGACTAGACAATCGATATCTACTGAGCTAAGAGAGTCAACATCCTAAAATAAAATACTACCTTGTCTTCAGATGTAGAGAAGTGTCCAGTGGTTCAAATGCCTGCAGTGAACAAGTGCTAATACGTCGGCATGGTTCAAGTGCTGCCAGCACAAGAAAGCATGGTCCGTCTGTGCATAGCGGAGGAGGTCTAGCGTCATTGGCTAAATATTTGCCAAAATGAGGATGTAACATAGATTCGTGCCTCTGTCTACTAGCGCTAACAATGTCCATAAGTCGAGTTCGCCCGATAGAATTCCCGCTATTGTGCTGAAGACGTGCGCTCCACATTTGAAACCGGTTTTAACGCGTCATTTTCGGCACTCTTACACCTCAGGAGTAGTTCCGTCATCTTGGGAAACGGCTTTTACCCACCCAATCCCAAATAAAGGTAATCGCTCGGTTCCGTTTTACTACAGGCCGATTGCTTTTACGTCCTTGTTCTCAAAAATCATTATTTTTGAGAGGAGGTAATGTACTTCATCGAGTCAATCATCAACAGCCAACTGCTCAAGTATTTTGAGCATCACCAGCTGATCAATGATCGACAATACGGTTTCCGCAAAAATCGATCTAGCTGGTGATCTACTTGTGCTCCTGACCCATCCATGGGCGGAAGCAATTGAGAGCAAGGCCTTGGCGGTTAGTTTGAACGTAGCAATGCCCTTCGATCGAGTATGGCACAAAGCGCTTCTTTCCAAGTTCACATCTAACGGACTACCTGAAAAATTATGCGACTAGATACCCAGCTTCCTTGCAAATCGAGGCATCAATTGTTGTTAACGGTGCATGCTCCAATATAAAGTAAGTGAACGCTGGTGTCTCAAAAAGCTGCATACTATCTTCCTTACCGTTTCTTCTGCATATCAATGATTTGTTTTGCGTTAGTAACATTTACTGTTAAGCAGATAATAGTACAGTACACACCTTTTATACCAGCCGAAAAAACATGTTTCAGGCTGTTGACGAGCTCCTGATCAAATTTGTGCCTGAAATTGAGAACTTGCTTTGCAAAAAAATTCAGATTGGAGTGGGCTAAATTCAGTCCAATTGAACTCGAAAAAGACACAAGTTTCCGCGTTCACCGCTAAAAAGAAAACCCTTTGTTGCGGCTTCTCACTATAAGAACACTTTCCTGGTTGCCACAGTTTCGATCGGAATAATTGGAATCGAGTGAAGTACAGTTCCATGATCACTTGGAAGATAAAGCCAAGTTGGCGTCCAGAAAACTTGGCATCCTTAGCAGAGCGAAGCAGTAATTCCAGCCGACTCACCGCATGCACCTTTATAAAGCACAAGTTCGATCACATATGGAATACTCTTCTCATCTCTGGGCTGAGGCACCTATATCAATAGATCGCAAATTCCAAAAATTTTTATGTAGATTTGAGCATGCTTTACCGCTGGACACATACCAATTTACCGAGTTACTGAGGTGGTAGAGCATAACGTCTTTTCACAGCTTTTGGTGCACAACTACGGCATCGCTCGCCCGGGGAAATACCACCGCCCTTTGTAAATTCAGCATAAAATAAAGTCTCTCTACCCTTTTATTTTCCCACTCCTATCCCTCCCAAATCCTTAATCCCGACCCATCCTATCCAATAAACCCATTGTATTAAATTTCCCAGTTTGACAACGCACTCGCAACTCTCTGGAAGTTGCGTGTGTCCATGGGCGACGGGATCACTTACCATCAGATGAACTGTAAGCTCGTTTGCCTTCATTTCCATTACAAATAAAACTCCCTCTACACCAGAAGAGTTGCATTGCCGACCTATAAGGTAGGAATAGGCTCTCTTCTTGAAGATCCCTTAGTCGTATCGGTCCGGAAATACCGCTGGCGAAGTTGTGTCTAATAAAATATTATAAAAGTATATTATAATTAATAACAAAAGAATCTCACAGTAGTAGACTGCCTGCGGGTTATCGACAATTCGAGTAGCTCAACGTTGGATGCGAGATTTTGGTTGGATATTGGATTTAGAGTTCCTGATTCCTCCCTCGGAAAAATTAACTAAATATATCGGCATTAAATTAACTTTATGAGATTTACCTTATATATTGCATTAATGTTAAAAAATATATCAATTAACCAACATGTCAAAACATAATAACATTGAATTCTTTTGTGTTATAACGGAAACGAAAAACCTTTTCAAATGGAAGCCGCTTCGTGAATGTAGGCGGATAAGCGGGTGGAGCTGTGTGCGTTGAATTAATAACAAATGAGTGGTTCTTCACAATCTGTTACAGCCTTTTGTTCTGCGACTGCACGTTCCTTCTAGTGTTACGTTCAATATACGGAATATGTTTTACAATTGGAAAATATAACATGTTTCATATATAAGATACTTGAATAAAATCTTAAGACACAACTTCAAAAAATTGCATTTAACACGGTTGAGCAGCATGCAAGTGATATCTGATCCCTTATGTAAACTTCTTTCTCTCCAAAAGTAAATATCGTTAGCAGGTTTTTCTCAAAATAAGTAAGAGAAAAATATAGTATCTTACATTGTTAAGTAAGTTCAGACGGACGTCTTTCACCTCAGTTGGTACCATAACCAAGAACGATGTGAAGGTTAAAAACGTCGGCAATCGAAAAAGCATATACGCAGTAAAGTTCGTGTAGTAAGTAAATATCATAACGTATAATTTTATTTTGAAGAATTTATTATATTAGCAATAAAACCAAATTTAAGTACTTTAATATTGTGTAAAATAAATAAAAAGTAGTATTAAGGATTGGTATAGTACATTTTTCTAACTAAATGCCCACAGACTGTAAGTCTTGAGAAATATTATGCATACAGCATTGACAATGGATATGAAAGACGTTTTTACCGTATTCGTTACTATAGATCTTAATATAAAATTGGTTTAAATATTTACAAGTGGGTTAACTTTTGGACCAGTGATGGCAATATCATGTTTGAGAGACCGTTTATCAATTTTGAAACATAAGACCTTGTGTCAAGAATGTGATACTTAAAAGCACATAACATCTTACTTTAAAACTTTATTTAAAACTATTTAACTGAAATAAGCTGCATCGACTTACCTAAATCTGTCTTAAATTTATTGTACAGTTCCTTTACGTTTTATGCTGTTTTGATATCTGGAATACCAAATAAAGTAAGAAGAGTCTTTATTGCAGTTGCGGATAAAGACAATTTTTTTATTACGTCAGTATGACGTATGAAACGTATTTCGAAATCCATGTACATTTAAAATTATGTTTTTGATGAGTATGTACTCGCAACGTTTCGTAATTTTGGATGCCCATTCAAGTTTTCCAGTGTATTATGGTTTCTTATACTCGGATACTTAAAACTAAAGCAGTTGATCAAAATTTATGAATAAACTTGGCTTGAGAAAATCACAGATTTATATAACACTATTTTTTTTCTTGTTCAATATAGTCAGTCAACCTTTTCTGCGTTTGTAAGAAAGTTTTCCTAGAAAGCGGTAAGGTTTCTCAGAACAATAAGGTTATTGAGTGCAAACAAGAAGGAGCTATTGAAGCGATTCTTTTTTTATAACTATTATTTATATAGCTTTCTATCGTAAAGATAGCCTTATCGTATATCTTAGTATGTAAAAAAAGGAAAGTATCCGTTTACTTTTAAATTCGCCCACAGATAGGCAAAGGTCTTTTCTAGACAAAGGGGGCTTAGTATAGGCATAGTCTACCACGTTACCCTAGATTATAAATATAAGTATCATACTAGTATGATAAATATAATTAAAACGGTATCAAGGCACATCCAAAATACACGTAATTATATCGTGAATATTTTAATACCAATATGCGATGAAACTCTCTTTTTTATAATTTTGTCTGTTGATTATGAATATTAATGTTTTATCGTATATTTTATATGATATATAAATATAAATACAAAAGTATTCACATATGCGTACGCAACTCGACCTGTAGGATACCCCCAATAGATATTTTTTTTTATTAAATTAATTATTTGACTTCGTCAAAACGACATCTTTATTATGCTTTTATTGTGGTTATTTCCCTAACAACTTGAAGAAGAGAGAAAAGCTCTCTTCCCATATCTGCACGGTTCCTAGGATCCGTAGCATCTCTCACCTCGAAACAGATGTTTTTAAATTACTGCTTGCGCTTTTGCTTTTACGAAATAAATAAATTACTGAGTAGTTCAATTAATTAACATGAATTTGTCGTATACTCTTTATACAGATCTAACAGTTTTATTAAAACGTATAAAACATTGATTTTTTAGTCTTTCTTACCTCAAAATATACTTGGTCAACGTAATGATTTTAACAAACCCCTTAAATAACCGAATTGCGAATTGCCTTATTACAACATAACAACATAAACCTATCGCTGTCCACTAAACGAATACCTCTCCAAACTGCGCCAACTATGCTGGTTGAGAGACCGGTTATCAATTTTTTAAAGAGTGGAAGGTAAACGAGCAAGCGACTCAACTGATGGTAAGTGATTACCGCCACTCATGAACTCCGGCAATACCAGAGGAGTTACAAGAGCGTTTCTGGCCTTTAAGGTAGGAGTAGGTAGGTCCCCAAGTCGTATCGGTCCAGAAACACCACTGGCGACAATTGGTTTCACAGGGATGTCGTGCGTAAAATGGCGACGTATATAAATACGTATATAAAATACTGCCACCTTTCTTAACCCTAGAAAGAATAAAGTGAAATGACCGTCACCTCATTTGAATCGAACATGTTAACAGAACCTAGTCATCGTAATCTGTTTTCCTTTTAAATTTTAACAATTCATCGATTCATGTTTGTCAAATATTTTTAAATAGGTCAAAAGTCACTTTTTTTCTTTTTAAAAATATTTGTTGTGACTTGACCGCAACCTTTACAATTCGTTAAAAGGAGGTTGTGTGTTAGCTCAAAAAAAAAATTTTGCTATGTTATTTATTAAGTTTTATTGCAATCAGGAAGTATTTTAAACTTAAATAATAAACTTCAACGTTTACTACAATAATTTTACTTATTATTTTCATGTACATATAAGTTTTTCCATTGCCACTACTCGTACCTTCGATAATAGGCCATTTGCGTGCGACTCTCTCTTAATTTAGTATTGTTACACGTGCAGTGCTGTCGGGTCACAGAGTGAATAATAGGTACAAAGGGACAACTTTCCAACAACGTGCAAAATTGATACGTATTCTGCTAGGATTGTCACAAAATGTTTTGACAAATTAATCAAAACATCTGTTAAATAGTTTTGTTTTTCCGTATGATAGAGATAGAATACCTTACAAATTACTTACACTAATAATTTTCTTGTAATAATTGTTGTTTTTTTTTTATAGTTTGTTATTTATGTTATGTATATCTAACATATATATGAACTGATTTGAAAAAATACCTTTTTATCTGATTCACACTTCCACAATGGTCCTGCAATTTTTTTGTTATAAAAATCGGATTATTATTTTGTTTTTTAAAATAAAAATAACGAAGAATATATTATTCGAAAGTACACTTTCAAGGCGTTTGAAGTCGGTTTTTGAAATTTTCTGTGAAAATAAACTTGTTGAAAGTATATTTGTATTTAATCAATTAACTTAATAAATTATTCAACACATACCAACCCAAATAAATAACAATCAAATATTCACTTACGTAATTTACGTGTATATTTTCATGTTTTCTTGTATTATTTATACACACAAAACAATAAACAACCATTATTAATAATACATACGTTTTTACATTAAATTATTTAAAATTGCAACTGAAAAAACAAACAACGTGCGTATTGTAACCCTTGATTTTGTACTTAGGACTGCGCCCGCGTAAGCCGGTTCTTTCTAGTATCGCCGCGTACGTGACAAGCGCCGTGAAGACACGCACACATACATACATCGTGCGCTTATGAGAGTGCAACCAATTTGCCCGGTTGTTCTAAGTAAGCTCTCTGTACTTATCTACTCATGTGGTCGAGTGCCGTGCTTTGTTTGCTGCGAATAAATAAGTAGTAGTCAAGGGCATGTATTCTTTATTTAATCTTTGCTTTGGAATTAATGCATTTACTGTAATAGTATAATTCCATAAACACAAATTTACTTCTTTATTTGTCATATCCTACGATAACAGCTTTACTTCAGGAAGAATGCTGTCTGGCTCTCTTTAGTAATGAAACACAGTGCTTCAAAAAGAATAAAAGTTCCATGTTTGTATAATAAGTAGGATGTATGAGAATCGAATATATGTTAGGATATAAGCCTATTTACATATTGAGAGGATGTTAAGGTTCAAATATGTTAAACTTTTAGTCAATTTATAGCTCTTAGATGTTTTGATATCACTAAGTGCTTAAGCTTTACCCAGTAATTAAATCCGTTTGATAAACAGGCTTAATTCATAAGCACTTAATCACACATATTGATCTGCAAGTTAAGTACATAAAAGGTCAAAATGTGCTAAACTTTGCACTACCAAATAGAACAATTATTTAAATGTTCACTATTTGGTTCATAATGAACTAAGTTATTTGCATAATAACATATGTATTGTTTCCAGTTATCATTATAAATATTTGTATTTATGTATAAATTAAAGTTAGGTTAAATATAAATGACACGACGATAACTATTTGACATTGTTCATAGAAATTACATACACCTACACGCACGTTTTAGTATGATATGTCAAATTGCACCTACTTAAATATTTTTTTACAATAGTTAGTATTTATGTAAAAGTATATACTTTTATTTTGTAACATCAGATGTGATCCTAGTTGACACATTTAAGTTGTTGCAGTGTAGCAATCTTATTTTAATCTTATCGGGGAAAAATTTTTTTGCATATTGTATGAAAATTCAAAACATATTTTAATATAGTTTATTTACATTAGACTAAATTATATTGGCGCCATTTTGTTCGATTACTTCTTGTCATTTTGCAGGTAGTGACATGATCTCATTTCTATAGAAACTTTAAGACTTCTGATCAAAAAACCGCGGCAAGTGGTTTTGGCAGTTCTCTCGTAAACCTGATATTACCTAAAGAATTCTAAAGAGACAGGTGAAAATCTGAAGTTGCACGATTAGGACTATATGGTCGATGTCATGAAACTTTTTTTTTGCTGAGTAGCTAAAGATGTGTGAGGCTTAGCGTTATCATGATGAAACACCACACCCCTTCTGTTGATTAATTGCGGCCCCTTTCTCTCAACTTCTTGTTTTAATATTATTTTTTGTTCGCAGTAGAGTTTAGAATCAATGGCCTTTCTGGTGGTTATAGCTTATAATGAATAATATCCTTCCAATCACGCCACAAACACAGCATAACCTTCTTATGAGTTAGCTCGGGCGTCGCTAGTGTCTGTGAATCCTGACTGGCCTTTGACCATGTTATTTTTCACACGTTCTTGTCATACGTGATCCACTTTTCAACACAAGCTATCAGCTTCTTCAAAAATGATTTAGTTTTATTACGTCGCAATAAAGTACAAGGTTCATTAGGTTTCTTTTAGTAAACTCGTGAGGCACCAAAAATAGAGCCTTTTGGTGTACCCAGTTTTTTTTTCAATACACCAAAACTGTTTTGTGGTAAATTCCCAAGTCTTCAGCTATGTCGTAACTACACATATGCCGACTTTTTCAAATATTAACATCAAAATTTCCGCATTAAAAACACTTAAACCAAAATTGTGCTATTCTTACAGACACTGCACTAGGTCCTTTAACTCCGGATATTTTTTCTAAGCTTGCGTTGCACTAAATTTTAGTACATAAAAGGTTTACCTTTTTTGTACTAAAATTTTAAAATGTATAGAATTTCACTTATTTTGACAGCATGAAAAAAATAAAAATCACCCATCTTCTTAATTTGAATTTAGAATTTGTCCTGATATTTTAAACTATTAATTTTATCAAAACCAGCCAAATACAAATAGTATTAGTACATTAGCCAAAGAGATTTTATTACAATTCTCCCCGACCTATTATTTACTTATAAATAAATATTTTTTTAATAACAAAAAGAAAATTTTTATGACATTCTTTGAATTTGTAAATAGCTGACGGCAATTAAAATAAATTTTTTCTAGGTAATTTCTTAAGTTATTAAATTCATAAAAAGAATAATTATTACGTGAATAAATTGCTTTTGTATAATGGGCAATTGTAAATTAATGGGCTGTTATAAATTTCATTGGCGTTTCAAAGTGTTGATAAAAGCCTTGCTATAGATTCTGACACCCTAATACCCTGTAACGCATGACAGGATCGTTTAAATATATATATAAGTCTTTGAAAGATTTAGACACTTAATCTTTTTTTTTCACGTTAATTCCACTACAATTTAAACATTTCTTTTAACTTTCGGGTTGACTGGGACAAAACCCTAACATTTCAGGTGCGTTTGCCGGCATATTTCAACTATTTTATGCGGTTCAGGAATCTCTTGTCGTGATTATAGTCTTATGCTAAATACACACATGCCGGGAATTAGCGAGTCACGCACCGAGCGGTCATTGCAACATAGACACAGAGTGACAATGATTTCGCGCAACGAGCCTAAAAAATATATTTAATATCTCTGTAACTCTTCACTCTTGCAAAAATATTTTTACGGTACTTTTTATTTAATTATAATTTAATAACATTGTTCAATAAATTTCTTCATACTTTTAATGATTTTCTTTTTTTTTAACTCAAAGAATCTCTCAGTTTTACTCCTCTCACTGTTTTAGAACATTTTAAAATTATTGTGCTATACAGATAATCAACTATATTTTTGTTGATTTTAATTAAAAATTATAGGCAGGAAGAATTATAAATAAATTAATTGGGAAAAGTTAAAGGATGATCTTAAAAACTGGACACCTGTTATGGCTCCGTACAGCATTGATGACAAAGTTATTGCTTTTAATGAATTTATTTAAATCTCTTTAATAAACATGTGCCCCTTCGACAAGTCAAAGTGAAACATTTATCACCATAAAAAGAACTTATGTCTAAAAGGGATAAAACTAAAACTGCTATAAACAAAATCCAATAGATGCAACTTAGTAACTTTTGAGAAACTCTGCAATCTGCTCTGCTCTCCGTATTCACGAGATAGTGAAAAATAGTCAATCCACCCAAATGTGCAGTGTTAAAAGAAGCCTCGGTAACTCACATTGGCCAAAAAAGGATTACACATACAGGACCGCCCAATAAAAGAAAAAAAGGAAGATCTTGAGGATGAAAAGCAGACGAAAAAAAAAATAGTTGTCAAGGACTAGTCTGTTAAAGCAAAACATGGAAAGATATGGGTGAGACCTCCACTCGCGGAGAGACCCTTAATAAGTTGTAAAAAAAATAGTGTTTTGCGCAAGTCGTACCCCTAAAGGAAATAATATTGTTAAATTTAGTACAATCAGAACTAAACAATGAAAATTAAATAAGTAGGATGACTTTTAATAAACCCGTAATACCACTCTTTTCCCGCTATCTTCTGCTTCTTGGAAAACCTAAGAAGAAGTTGAAGCTCAAGCTCGAAGTCAACATTTCTGAACTGACTGGTAGTTAATCCGAATAAAGAAGACTCTTAATTTGCCGAACAATGTGCTTATATCTCTTCCAAGTCTGGTGAGTTTTGAGTAGTTTTCAGTAGTGTATGTAATTGTGTAATAAATTAAATCTATAACAAGCTTCACTAAACCCTATTCCTACATTTCAATATTTTTTTTTTTTTTTTATAGAGGAGGAGGCAAACGAGCAAGCGGCTCACCTGATGGTAAGTGATCACCGCCGCCCA
>JAOCPS010281492.1:0-13186 GCA_025505425.1 Graphium colonna | reverse complement strand
CTTCTACGGCCGTGCTCGCCCGGGGAAGTACCACCGCCCTTTATAAAGTCGGCATAAAATAAATTATGCATGACTTTTGGGGATGCCGGACGGCCGTTCCTATCCTGTTCTTTACCCAGTCCTTTCCCTCCAAATTCTTAATCGCATTCGAATAAACCTATCCTATTCAATTTCCAAGTCTGTCTCTTCGGCTGTCGTTTGTGTCTATGGGCGACGAGATCGCTTAACATCAGGTGAACCGTCTGCTCGATTGTCTTTCTTTAAATTAATAAAAAAAAATCTGTTAAGGTTAGATTTCAAATAGAACACAACGTTTCTTAGGCTTATTGTAAAATGATATACATACTACAATTTCTTTGAAAATTACTTTTAATCGTGACAATGTTGAGTCAACATCTCTTGTGTCAAATAATTTTATAAAATTCAAGCTGTAAATATATGTTTTCTTTGTTCAAACAAATCTTTAAACTTCACGAAAATACATGATATGCTTTATTATATCCCTGGGACGTAGTTATTTAAGGCCAGAATATTTATCAAGACGAGCACAAGTTTGAAAACATCTCCGTTATTTTGATTTTAAAAACAAACTAATGAACCAATTTTCCTGAAAATGTTATGAGACCATTCCGGAATAATACCTTATAAGAGGCTCAGAGCAGGTGTAGCTCAGTGCTCGGGCGCTCGCCTTCAATTCTGTTTACTCGAAGCGAACCAAAGTTCGATCCCCGGTGCCAAGACAAATGAGATTGTTAATTTTTTAATTACAATTTTAAGTGATGATTCCCCACGTGTTCTGCGGTGAAAGAAAACATCGTGAGGAAGCCTGCATATCTACGAAATAATATTTCTGAGATATGTGAAGTCCGCCAACGCACGCTGGATCCGCGTGGTGGACTATGCCCTATACCCTCTGTCTAGAGGAGGCCTTTGCTCAGCAGTGGCATGTTTAACCTTATGATGAAAAAAGAATTTTTAAAATCATTTCACAATTGGCAAAAATATGCGCGAACGTACATAACAAAATGAACATTCGAATTGAGAACATTCCTCCTTTTTTGAAGTCGGCTGAAAATAATACATACTTCTTACAAAATGTAGTTTATAATACTTTGTCTTTGCTGTTTAATAATCAACAGTATTTTAGTTGCTTACGACAATGGGTCCCAGATCAATTTCCCTGGAGCCAGCTATGTCCACAGGAGGTCCAGACAAAGCTTCCTTGGGCCCCATCTTCGTGTGCTTTTTGGGTCTAAATTGCTTCAAAAGATTTCGGCGTTCGTAGTATCCTTTATACGCAGCCTAAGAAAAAAAATCATTGAGATAAAAAAGTATGTATTACCTTTGTGGTTGCCGGATGGCCATTGCTACCCTTTTTTCCACTCCTAACCCTCCAAATCCTTAATCCCGAGCTATAAAATCCTAAACTGTCCAATTTCCCAGGTTGGCAACGCACTCGCAACTCTTCAGATGTTGCGTGTGTCAATGGGCGACGGGATAGCTTACCATCAGGTGAGCCGTCTGCTCGTTTCTTCCTTTCTATAAAGAAAACCTTTCTACCCAGTGACCCATTATATTGAAAGTACCAAAACCTAATAGACTTAATATCATATCAACTGCAGTTGAGTCGAATCGAGTTACAGGAAATTCTCCTAAACGGTCCGAATAAGATTCACCTATCTTGTCATTTTAGGAACTTCCAGAGAAAACTCGGCAACACTTTAGGGGTATTAGATTTTTTTTGGATAGCCTACCAACATAAATACGCCTACCGTCATATATTTCTCTGTTCGTATCCAATTTCGCTATAATCGGTTGAGCAGTTAAAACTTGAAAGCGTTAGAACGAAATAAACAAACAGTCACTTTTACATTTACATAATTAATTGGAATGAATATTTATTCGGTCGTTGTGATTTTTAATCATCAACCTACCTTAGTTAACTTTCGCTAAGTTTTGGGTTGTGATAGAGAAAATTATTATCAGTTTCCCTAATAAAGGTGGACTCGATGGTATTACCTCTTGTGTTCCACGCCGTTGTATAAAAATGGCCGTTGATTACTGCACCGGAATAAACTTTTGTTCGAGGAGAAAAATTAAAAATGTATTTCGATTTTAAGACTTGAGACTCAATTAAACTAGGCTTGTATTTTAGATGATTCGCTTCCCTCCTGGTTGATACAATAATATAGTTTAAATATGACAAGTTTCTACAGTTCAAAATATATAAAATTTTACAACATAACAGTGTTCTCCGATTTTAATGTAGGACAAACAAAAAATACTTATATTTACCAAATAAACATTAAAAATATGTAAAGAAATATCTCAAGGCTATCGTATAGTTAACATGTATGTGTAAATACATTTGTTACATTTTTTAGTAATAAATTCTTCGATAATATCCTTTCACAGCTTTTACTACTCTTTTTCATGCTCGCCCGAGGTAGTGTCACCGCCTTACATAATGTCGGCATAAAATATACCTTATTTTGCTTGACTTTTTAGGCTGTCGGATGGCTTTTTTTCCCCTCTTCTTTTCTCTTCCTAATCCTTAATATGATTCCGACCCGTCCTATCCACTAAATCTGTTATATCCAATTTCCCAGGTTGACAATGCACACGCAACCCTGCGAATGTTTTGTCAGTCGATGGTAGACCGGATCATTTGACATTAGATGTTCCATCTGCTCTTTTGTCATTCTTTTCATTAAAAAATTACAAACACTACAAATATAACAAACAGCAATTATGTATTAGAGCAACATTGCCATAATAAAATTAACAGGCGCTCCGACAATTGCATTATATTTATTTGAGTTATGGCGTATCCACATTGGTATTGTATAGACTTGTCCACATCATTATTCTTTTAGCGCAATATTCATGTCAACTCAAGTAGTCATTTAAGACAAGAGTGGCTGCGCCAAGCAACCTGGAGTCAGAGCATTCGCTCGGAGAGACCCACTCAGTAAACACCTTAATAAGAACACTCTCTTCTTCTTATTTTACCTGTCTCTTTTTTGTATGTGTTTTAATGTATACCTACACACAGAGTAAAGAGTATTACCTGAATCCTCTCCGCAGCTCTGTTCAGCTCGTTGAATGTGGGCTTAGTTTGCTTGTACATGTCCAATGTGCGCTCAGCAGCCACCTCCCAGGGTTCTTCTGCGCGCATTTTCATACTCTGTACACAAGTTAATAATAGTAGTAACAGCCTATTTTTAAATGTCCCACTGCTGGGCAAAGGCCTCCTCTAAACAGAAGGTATAGGGCATAGTCCACCGCGCGGCCTAAGTGCGGATTGTCGGACTTTACATATCTTAGAAATAACGATGTTTTCCTTCACCGCAGATCACGTGGTAATTCAGGACTTAAAATCGCAATAAGAATGTTAACAATTTCGTTGGTGCCGGCACCGGCTATCGATCGAACTCGGGTTCGCCCCCAGTAAAAAGAATTGAAGGCGAGTGGCCGGACACTGAGCTACCACGGCTCTCATAAATAAAAATAAACCGACTCCAAAAAAGGAAGAGGGTTCTCAATTCGAATGATTCAATTTTTTTATGTATGTTCGCGCATATCTCCGTCATTTAAAAGGCTATTTCAAAAATTCTTTTTTTATCTTTTTTTATTCTTCCGAAATGATCCCATAAAATTTTCAGTAAAATCGGTTCAGTAGCTTTTCTTTTAAATCAAAACAACAAAATTGTTTTTATGTATTTTTGCGCATATCTCCGTCATTTATGGACCGATTTCATTCTTTTTTAATATGATAGAGCACTCTTTATAGATATTCCCATTAAATTTTCAAAAATATCGGTTCATTACTTTATTTCTTAAATAAAAATAATAAATTTAGGAATGTTTGCACATACCTCAACAAATTATGAACTGATTTGAAAAAAAACATTTTTTATCCGATAGAGTACATTTCCGCTTTGGTGCTACAGAATTTTTTTAAAAATAAGATTGGTAGTTTATTTTTAAAATCAAAATAACAGAGAAGATCTGTTTCAATACTTTTAAGGCGTTTGAAGACAGTTTTTCAAATTTTCCGTGAAAATAAACTTGTGATCTTTACGGTGGTTGGAGACTTTGTACTTAGGTATTTTGTTGTATATCAATGATCTGATTATAACTATTGTCCAAAAATAATATTTTTTAGAGATCTATCATAATTATTTTATAGAGAAAACAGCGTAACCAACTTCAAACGTCTTGGAACGTTCGTAAAATACATTGTCGGTAATTTCGATTTAAAAAAAAAAAGAAACCGATTTTTATTAAAATTATATAAGATTGACTACCTTGTTAGCATATTCTTTCAATTAAAAGAAGAACTTTTGTAAATCGGTTCATAACTTGCGGAGAAATCAGCAAACATACATACAAAAAACATACAGTCGAATTGAGAACTTCCACCTTTTACGAAGTCGGTTGATTAAGGGTGGTTTTGATCGTTACTCTGATTGGTAATTTTGTACATGAAATTTTTGGTTTATACCAATGATCTAACTATAAATAATACCCAAAAAAAAGCCCTCCTGACCGGCCAATCTCAAAATCAGCCAACTGTGCAGGACATATTATAACGCACAAGTGTAAGCGCATACACAGATGCACTTTCTGTTCCTAGCTCTCAAAGCCCGATGGGACGGATATACACGACCAGAAAGACATCAGGCGTAGGATAGATTTTTTACGTGCCCATCCCACGCATGGATCACCTTTCTTTTCAGGCAATCAGGTGATCAGCACGCATTGCCCTAATCCAACCAAGAAACAACACCACAACGTTCTTGTTTCCCCACGGGAAGAGGACCACTAGGTTACAGAGGCAGTCACCCAAAAATGAATACGTAAATCAAGTAAATTGACTAAAAATAAATTCACCTGTTCCATAAGGCTCTTCCTGTAGGAATAATCCTTATACGCGTTTCTGGCAATCTGGCAGACCTTGGAAGCCATCTCCTCGTCAAGGGGCACGTGCGTCAGGATCTTCTTCAAGATTTCGGATTCCTTTAGTTTCTCTAGAGTATATAAAATTCACAGTTATACTGTCACCTTTGATAATTCACTGTTTATCTTTAATAATAAAAATATTATTAAAGATAAACATTGATTCACCACTGAAGAAACAATCGAAAGTTAAATAATTGATGACGCAACGCATGTCTATTCAAATTAGCGGACACGAGGGCAAGGGGGAGTTTGGGGTCTACGTCGAGTGTACAGCCAATCAGGCGCCGCAGCAATATCTACACTTTTTTTGAAAATTTGGATTAAAACTATGCCCCTAATTTTTTTACATAATTATGATGACAATCGAGTATCGAGTTCTTTTCTTTAATATCGAAGGGACACCTATCACCCTGTATACGTCAAAACTATTCTTACTCATTTTTTTTACGCGATTCCCTTCAAATTATTCCACTAATTATATAAATATATGTTGTCATGAAACAACTCGGTGCTGTATAGTTTAAACGGGATATTTTTCTATATCCTTCGATGAAATGAGAATAAAAAAAGTTATGATTTTATGAGATAATATATTGAGATATGTTTTTGGAGATGTGAACTTTTAGAGATATGGGAAATCTCGAATAAGGATACTTTGACCTATTAAAATAAACAAAGGAAGAATAATATATAAAAGATATTTTTTTACATTCTTTATACAATAGTCAATAATATCCTTAAGTGAGACTAAACAGAATAAGTTTTTTACCTGTGTTTTAGTTATTTATTACGTGTCACTATTTTTTTTATTTTTCCTTACATTTATGTATTGCTTTGTTATTATTCCATACTTGTACATTTACAGTATTTATTTGCAAAGGTTTTGCAACGCTCAATATAAGTTCGTTCTCTTTTTTAATACCAAAAAAAATATTATTTGAAAAGAAAGAAACTGAGGTCAAGACATACTAGCTAGTCCCAGTGGTTTCACGTAAAATTTTCCCGTTTTTACATAATTTTTCATTGATGCTCCGCTCCTATTGGTCATAGCGTGACGTTATATAGCCAAAAACCTTCCTCGATAAACGTGCTATCGAATATTTAATGGATTTTTCAATTCGGACTATTTCCTGAGATTAGCGCGTTCAAACGTACAAACCGAGTTGGTTTTTGGTTGGTTCAGCTTTATAATATTAGTATTATAAAGCTGAAGATAAAGATATTCAAATGGTTAAAAAAAATCAAAACATTTTTATTAACATAGACGCTTACGCGTTCTTATGAAATGTCAAATTTATACATTGTCATATTATAAGAGGAAGCTACTGCCAGCTCGAAAAGCAGATTCTGCTGAGAAGAGCTGGCGAGAAACTCAGCAGTTGCTCTTTTAAAATAACATTCCTTACAATGGTTTGTTTCTGCCCTTTTAACAACAGTAATTAACAACAGTATTATTCCCATACACGCGAATCATCAAGATATTCTTTAATGGTATAGTACGCTTTACGCACAAGTGTTTCTGACTTTGCTCTCAAATGTATCTGAGGGAAGGTTTATTTTATGAAAAGGAAGACAAACGAGCAGACCTGATGGTAAGCGATCCCGTCGCATGTAGACAAACGCAATATCCGAAGAGTCGCGAGTGCGTTGTCAACCTGGGAAATTGGATAGAATTAAGTAGTCGGAATTAAGGATTTGGAAGAGATAGGAGTGGGAAAAGACAAGGGTAGACATAGCCATCCGTGATCCCCAAAAGTCAAGCATACTTTATTTTATGCCGACTTTATAAAGAGCGGTGGCACTTCCCCGGGCGAGCGCGGCCGTAGACCTGCAACAAAAGCTGTGAAAGGATACTATGCTCTACCATTTGTAAGGTCATATAGGCCTTGCCCAATGTTAAGGCGAGACATACCTCTGCCTTTGTTAGCCTCAAAGCTGTCAATCTCGTCCTTGATGACATTGGAGAGGACGCTCGCAGTCTCCTTGTCCAGGCCCAGGGTGAGGAGGTGCTCCGACACTGAGGGCCGGCAGTCACAGAGCTCTTCTAGTATCCTGACTGCCATCACGCCGTGCTCACGGGTGACTAGCAGCACAGACAAATAGTTGGCGATGAAGTCGCATATATCCTTCGGCCCTTCAAGGGAACAAAGTTATTTTTTACAGCAACCGCCTTCACATCTTAGAAGAAAACGTCCCTGAAACATTGCTTTAGTTATTTTGATATAAAATAGCGACTGTTTCATGAAGATAGACCTATTTTCGGGAAAAATATAGTTTTTTTTGTGGAAAGAAAGACAAACACGACGGAACCGTCTTACCTAATGGGAAGCGATCTCGTCGCCCATAGACACACGTAACATCCAGAGAGTCGCGAGTGCGTTGTCCAACTGCGAAATTGGATAGAATAGGTTTACTGGATAGGATGGAGTCAGGACTAGGGATTTGGAGGGAAAAGGAAAGGGTAGACATGGCCAACCGGCATCCCCAAATGTCATACATACTTTATTTTGTACCAAAGGGCGGTGGTACTTCCCCGGGCGAGCGCAGTGGTAGAAGTGCTTCAAAAGCTGTTAAAAGACGTTATGCTCTACCGATCGACTTTTCGTTTTTTAGTGAAGAAAAACAAACGAGCAGATGGTTCACCTGATGTTAAGTGATCCCGTTGCTCGTGGACACACAACATCCGGAGAGTCGCGGGTGCGTTGTCAACCTTGCAGCTTTCAAATGAAGAAAGAATTTCGAAAATCGGTCATAACTTGCAGGAAAACCAAACATACATACAAAAAACACACAGTCGAATTGAAAACCTCCTCTCCTTTTTAAAGTCTGTTGATAAAAAGTTTTAAAATGATTTATCTCAATTATTATCGTAAATTCTTCGAAGGGACATTTTATTATAAATTTTGAATTAAATCATACTGTATATAAGAAACGTTAAGCCAGCTTGACACAAAATGTCTCAGAGCCAGTTTGATAATGCATTTACTAAATTATAAACTAAAGTAAAAGAAAAATGTAATATTTTGAAGCATGTTATTATGTGTATTTATGCAGGTTGATCTGTGTGCCGCCTTTGATATTCAAAGATGTTATATGTGGGAATTATATACAAAGAATAAATGTAATATCAAAAACAAATATTAATTGACCATTGAATAACCTTAATGGAAAATGGAGTAATTATTTACTAAAACCATGGGCATCAAGGGGTTTCGCTGCCGGCATCGTATTCACGCTTCGTTTATTTCTTTGGAAGTTTGGTCGAAAACTATTCCCCTAGATTTATCACACAAATATGATGACAATCGAGTACCGAATGCTCTCCTTCAATATCGTGGGTGAGTCACCAGTCACCCTGTATATTTTGACGGGATAGTCTTATAAATCGATGAAACCGTCTGCACGCACGAAATAGCATGACTCATTGTCACGTTACGCTGAGCATGCAAGCGAGAGCGCGGAGCGATAGAGATGCACGATCAATTTCTTATAACGATACTTTAAAGACAAATATATTTTTTTAAAATGGTACACAGTCATACAATCATTTTAATTATGAACTGACTCAGAAAAAAAGTGGTTATATGCTTGACTGTTATATTTTTATGTACACTTGCAGAGTTCTCCGCCTATTATGAACCCTTCTATGTTCCCACTCCTTTCCCCTCTAAATCCTAAATCCCGATCCATCCTATACAATAAACCTATTCTATCCAACTCTCTAGGTTGACAACGCATTTGCGACTCTTGGGATGTTACGTGTGTCTATGGGTGACGGGATCGCTGAACATTAGGTGAACCGTCTGCTCGTTTGTCTTCCTTTCCATGAAAAAAAATGTAGAAAATTGACCAAGAAACCTTGCTGTAAATAGCCTTACCATAGCAATTACTCTGACCGAGGTTTGAACTGTAACTAACCTCTCGTGTGATATCCGACATGAGTTCTTTCAGACCTTCGGGTATTGTGAAGACGTTAGAGCAACCGTGCTTTTGCAGTAAGTCATTCATCTTCTATTTATTGGTTTCCTGAAAAAAATATAAATATCAAAACCTCATTCATTGACGCTGACAATAACAGACGTCAAATGTGAAGTTTAATCATCAATATGTACTTGTATTATTTTGTGGAGGAGATTCTATATGACCATTTAACTCTTCGACTATTAGAAGTATTCCCACTACCTCATAAGGGAATTACGGCCACAGCGGCCAATCTAATCTGAGATTAGCCAACTGCGCAGTAGATATTATAGTGCACAAGTGTATACGCAAACACAGATGCACTCTCTGTTCCTTTACTCTCATAGCCCGATGGGATGGATATCCGACACGACTGGAGAGAGATCAGGCGCACGACCGACTTTTTACATACCCTTCCGACGCATAGATCATCTTTCTTTTCAGGCCATTGGGTGATCAGCCCGTATTGCCCTGATTCAACCAAGAAACAACAACACAAAGTCATTGTCCCCCCGCGTGATTCGGCTGTAAACATTGACGTTCCATAATTCCGTGTTGCCTTGTCAAGTTGCAGGGAATAGGAAGAGCGGCCTACGATCTGCCGACGCTAATCTTTCCCCACAACTCCCTCTTGGTTACAGAGGCCAGGGGACAGTGGCCGAAAGTTTAGTGCTACCTGGCCCGCCCTGTAGGGGCGAGGCAGACGCATCCACCATCCACCTGACCCCACAGTCCTTCCAGCTCGCATCGAAGGTTTATAGGATTATATTCCTTTTTAAAAAGAAACAGCCTATTTTCAAATTTTCCCCCTGCTGGGCAAAAGCTTCCTCTAGCCAGAGGGCACAGTCCGCCACGCAAGCCCAGTGCGGATTGGCGGACTTCCCATACCTCAGAAATATTTTCTTTAAATAGTTTTAAGATGTGCAGGTATCCTGATATCCTCATGATGTTTTCTTTCACCGCAGAGCACGTGGTAAATCAGCACTTGAAATTGCAATTAGAAAATTAACAATTTCATCAGTCCCCGGGGATCGAACTCAGGTTCTCCTCGAGTAAACAGAATTGAAGGCGAGCGCTTGGACCCTGAACTACCACATCCGCACAGCTATCATGTTTAAAAAAGCAAAGTAAAATAATTTATCAATAAACAAAATAAATGTTATTTTATTAAGTATCATCCTGGTTACTGTTAATATTAAAAGGAATATTCTTTTTCCTACTGCCTTAATAGTACCAATTACCAAGTACCAAACATAAAAAGGATTACAAACGAGCAGACGGTTCACCTGATGCATGCAAACTACAATACAATAGAATAAATAACCCATTTCTTTATTTATTTTATATTTTAATTTTATAGGTCGTAGAGCATAACATATTTTGACAACTCTTGCTGCTCGGCCGTGCTCGGCCGTGCTCGCCCGGGGAAGTACAGCCGCCCTGACTATGTAAACAGTATAAAATAAAGTTTGCATGACTTTTGGGGATGTCTGACGGCCATGTCTACCCTCTCCTTTTCCTTCCAAAACCTCAATCCCGACCATCCTATTCAATAAACTTATTCTAACCAATATTCCAGGTTGACAACGCACTCGCGACGCTCCGGTTGGTGTGTTCATGCGCAACGGGATCGCTTATCATCAGGTGAACCGTCAGCTCGTTTGTATTCTTTACCATAAAAAAAAACTGCTGAGTACTCACTTAAATAGCTTATGCCCATTCATTTCTTAAACGTAATAATTGTTTTTTTATTAATTTTAAAGTAAGAAAAACTTAAGGTTCTTTTCATTTGCCAAAAATGTTTCGTTTTGTATTGAGACTACATTCTTTGCAACGAGAACTCATGTCATAATTATTATATTAATTTTCAGGTTATTGCTATTACTATTTGGCAGGCGCCATTTTGGTTGTAATTTTCCGTCTTTGTTTATGTTTTCGTTTAAACATCACATGACTATAAATAAATAAGGTAACGTTTAACCCTTTTGCTTTCCTGTTTGTATTGTAAAGTATATGTAATAATTCTTTGTATACATTTTTAATACTAACAAATAATACCTAACATTTATATTCTTTAATTAATTTGTAATATAAAACTAAGAACTGTTTTTTTTTAGAAAGTAATCATTTAGATTTTTTGGATGACAACACATTACTGTATTAAGGTTGAATGAAATTTGGGAAACCGCGAAATTATACTTTTGTAAATAAATTTTTATTTATAAATAAAACTATTTGACCTTGAAAGTATATTCTTTTAAATAAAAAAAAAGTAATAACAAGTTTATTTTCACAGTAAATAAAAAAAACAACTACAAACCTTAAATGTGTATATCAGATATGTGCGAATATTCATAAATTTCATTAATTTAATTCAGAAAGCAAACTACTAAAACGATTTTTTTGTAAATTTTATCGCAAGATGAGTTATCAGATTAAAAAACGATTTTTAATAATCGGTTCACGAATGGCGGAAGTACGCGCAACCATTCATAAAAAAAATATTGGAATCGAGAACCCTCCTCCTTTCTTTGATGTCGGTTAACAAACATTAATATCTTTAATCTTTTACGCTTATTTCTGTTTTATTAACCTCGTTATATATTTATCTAATGTGTTAGAATTAAGTGCCGGAATACGCAAATCACACACTACGTTATCTGTTACAAACGGGGGAAGATAACTAAAAACATATTGAATTAGTCTTTGTTTGATAAACCACTATAGTTGACCTGTTATGGTTTACGACAATCGCTGTTATCTTGTAAATAACGCAGCTCTGTTTAGGTTGGGGAGTTGTGTCGAAGCAACTTATATCATTCACTAGTATTTACTTTTACTAGTTTTTATTATATTAATTATTCTATTTTAAATCTTATTCTTAATAAAATAAAGTTGATATGTGAGCTGCCTCCTTGCAATTAAAATGCGTTGCAGTGAGCGTAAATTCCTGTTTATCATTCGCTCATTCATTCAATCTGATCGTTTCGCCAATCAGTTGTTAGTTCACTCTCAATCAAGACACACAGCTTTTAAAATACAGTGCCGGTTATTACGTTGAAACAAAATGCGTACGAATGCGAACATTTAAAAGTTATTTACAAACAACGTGGTTGTTTAATACGGATGTAGTAAACAAAGGAATTGTTTCGTAATATTGATTAGAAATACTACGAACGTGTTTATAAAGTGCTATGTAATATTTTGTATTTATTTATTGTGAAAAAAATATGAAATCGAAGTTGTTTGGACTAGTGTTTGTTTTATTTGTGTTCTTAAAGGGCGCTGTTTTAATGTAGTAACGTGTAGATAGTATAAGTGATTAAATCCGTGATTAATTCACTTATAAATAGTGAAGAAAGTAATTTTGACTGTTTAAAAACAATCAAAATGGAGGTTATTGTAGCAAAGGTGCTGTCTATGATTGCGTTAGGCCTAGGCAGCTTCGTTACTGGCATGGTCCCGGCTTGTTTCACTGAGGGGGCTCGTCAGAGACATCCTCTGCTTATTTCTACTCTTCTATGCTTTGGAGCGGGAGTTCTTCTATCGACTTCTTTGTTACACATGTTGCCTGAAGCCAGAGAAAAGTTGCCGGAGCATTCTGAACTGATGTTGTGCCTCGGATTCTTTCTTGTGTACCTCGTTGATGAATTTGTCCATCTGTTTTATGCCGAAACGGAGCATAACAGACAGTCTGGATATACGTACGGCAGTGGAGAAGCTACAACGCTTTTAAATCGCGATTTGGGAGAGAATGATGGAGAAATGGACAGATGCTGTGGGGATACGGGGCACCAGAGATTGTGTCACGTGGATCACACCCCTCCGTGTAATAGAACCTCTTCGGGTGTAATAGGACTGCTGTGCGCACTCTTTGTCCACACTCTTCTAGAGGGATTGGCTATTGGCTTACAGGAAACCACATCGCAGGTTTGTTTTTTACCGTTTCACTATGCTTGTATCGTAAACTTACGTTAAATAAAGTCCTTCTGACCGAATTACGGCCACGGTGGCCAATATAATCTGTGATTAGCCAACTGCGCAGGAGATATTATAGTGCACAGGTGTATGCGCAAACACACGTGCACTCTCTGTTCTTTTACTCTCATAGCGTGATGGGACGGATATCCTACACGACCGACGATCAGGCACAGGACCTACTTTTTACATGCCCATCCGACGCATGTTTCTTTTCGGGCAATCGGGTGATGAGCCCACGTTACCTAATCCAACCAAGAAACACCAACACAAAGTCCCCCCC
>JAOCPS010281383.1:0-13187 GCA_025505425.1 Graphium colonna | reverse complement strand
CCGGATCCCATCCTATGCAATAAACCTATTCTATCTAATTTCCCGGGTTGACAACGCATTCGCGACTCTCCGGATGTTGCGTGTGTCTATGGGCGTCGGGATCGCTTACCATCATCCGAGCAGGTGAACCGTCTGCTCGTTAGTCTTCCTTTCCATAAAAAAAATTCCATAACAGAATTGTTTGATGTTTATCAGGATAAAAACAGTTGTTTTTAATAAAACAGTTTATTTTTCCAACCCAACCCTGTAGTTGGAAAAAACAGTTTTTTAAATAAAAATCTTTTTTTTCAATGTTTATAAAATGATAGAGGAAATTATTCCGATGCTGTATGCAACATACTACTTTTTCATAACGATGATATACAGTTACATACATAGTATCAAGCTACACGGAAGATCATTACGATAATCATCACAATCAGGGAAACTGAAGACAATGGTTTAAAAAAACACGGATATACACGACGAGCTATCGCCGATTGCTCACCCGAGCGAGTTAACTTCATTTCCCATTGTTTCCCTGTCTTTTATCTGATGTATCGTTCCCAACAGAAGCAAATAGTAACGGTGTGCATACACGACGTTTGATATTTCAATATTTAATCCCGTACCGGGGAAATAAGGTGGAAACGGTGAACAAAAACATTTTTTTATGGAAAGAAAGACAAATGAGCAGACGGTTCACCTGTTGTTAAGCGATCCCGTCGCCCATAGACACACGCAACATCCGGAGAGTGCGAGTGCGTTGTCAACCGGGGAAATTGAATGGAATAGGTTTATTGGAAAGGACGGGTCGAAATTAGGGATTTGGATCGAAAAGGAGTAGGAAACGAGAAGGGTACACATTGCATCCGGAAAAAACATGCATACCTTATTTTATGCCGACTTTATATAGGGCAGTGGTACTTACACGGGTGAGCGCGGCCGGAAAAGTGCAGCAAAATCCGTGAAAAGACATAATATTCTACCACCTATAACCTATTAATAAATGATAACGGTAACATACGATGACACATTTGAAAAGTAAAATAATATTAAGCTTTGATTATCTATTAAATGATTTATCCATTATATACAACACACAATAAATAATTCAACGTAAAATTAAATACTTAAATATATGTTTATTATAGTTAGAATTTCACTTATGTCTATTAGTATGTATAATTTCATAATATTTATTAATCTAGAAAAAAATATTTATGAAATGTAAGGGACGCCTTGTCAAAGCCGTTGCCAAAAAATTCTGTATTTTGCTAGGCCAAAAATTATTTATTATTTAAAAGTTAATATTTAAGTTACATGGTATACAAAATTAGCATTTGTGTATACTATGTTTTATTCTTCTTCGGAAGAATAATATTATGGCCGAAGAGCCTACACCAGTGGTTTGGAAAGTTCGCTTTTCTGAACTGCGGTTTCAAAAGTGCAAGTTGTCTTAATGATAGGCAAATTTTAAGAAAAGATGGCACCTTAGGAAGATGTATGTATTTACGTTTATATTTACATTTTATAAATAATTTACATATATTGTATCTTCTTCTTCATTGCACTTTCCTATCTTATGTGGGGTCGGCTCTCCTAAGTTAAATACATAATAATCCTTGTGACCGATTTTCGGACCAAGGAGCCAATTCGTCAGATATCCATGTTTATTGGTAAATCTTTACGTCTAAACTATTTGCATTCTTCTTTCACTCTGATAGCTTAACATGACAGAAATTCGGCAAGACCGTAGATATATTAGACGCAAAACCGACCATGTTCGGACCACTAAAATTTTTCGTTGAGCTAGTTGATTAGTAACCATTTTTATGGATGGAGGCACTTTAAAAACATATTCAATCATGAGTCGAACGAGCATTATCTCAAGCGTAACACGCCTATGACCCAAAACACGATATGTTTACACAAAACAAACAACTTCATCGCGAAACACCTCATGACCCATGTCGTATCGTGACACGCCAAAACAAAAACGAAACTCGTCACGTCACGTGTCACGCGGTGCGGGCGCAAAGATAAACAAACAGAACTCACGCAGCTAAATATAAACAAGTGTATTTATAGAAGTCAGTCTGTCCGTCCTTGGGGGTCGGTTGGAGTGGAGCCCTGGATTCGTACTTCCCGATGAGTGGTGACGCAACTCATCTCGCGGCAATTAGCGCTGCGACAAGAATAGCAACGATTGCAATTGGCTGCAATATTATGCCGTTTGTTTCTGATACGGAAGACTGCAAGTTTATTTGGAGCTTCGGTTGATTGAAATAATTGCAGCGTATTCTTTTCTTTTTTGATTTCCTAATACCTATGAACTATTTATAGCTTAACTTCCACATTTGTGCAGCTTTTGCCAGTGAGCTCCCTTGGTGTGAGTAGACACGAATTCGGTCCATAACGTTTATTGCTGTAATTAGGTTTGTATCTTAATACGTGTTTATATTATATTTAATATCTAGATTGCAATAAATTAAATGAGATGTTAAGTCTTAGTTTAGGTAAACCAATGAGAACGCGATCATAAATTGGAAAGTTATGTGCTGGCTGTCTGTAAAAATGCGGGTCGTATTTAGAACAATCTTTAGAAGTCGGTTAAAAATGTAGCACAATCGTTATCTTGTTTAACAAAGTTTTATTTATTGTTAAACGACTCCGAGGCTATTGATCAGTTCTGGTATCGCGGGGGGTAAAACAAACTAAAATCACGGCCACTTGGTAACAGATTCGATACTTGTGGATCACATAAATGTCCCACGCGTGTGGTAGTTAAGTTTCTGTTAAATACAAATCACGATACAACCCGAGTGGTAGGTGGTCAGATTACCACCCAAACGTTATTGCAAAGTTTACCAAAGACTCTTACAACATCCATATAATTGTAGCGTACCGCCAGCTTTGAAGGGGAGTGTTCATTGGATATCATGTTTAAACAAAGTTAAACATTGGAAAAAGAACTGAGTTGGTATACTATCCGGCCACCTGACAAATAAAGTCTCCATACTTTGTTTTAGATGTGGCAGTGGTATTTCTCGGGTTGAAGGAAACTCAAATGTAATGATCCATCCACAATATGAAACCATCTACAATATGAAAGTTTTATCTATAGTTTAGTTCACTTATACATATTGTTGTCACCTTCAATAGTTAAGGACGTCAGATGTGGAGGTCATATATAAAGTATAAATGTAATATTAAAACAAATTATTCATAGACCACCGGGTAATGGTAATCGAAAGTTTAGTAATTATTTACGAAAGCTATGCGCATCCTAGCGGATACGGCGCTATACGTGCCGTTTTCAGGTCAATGAACTGCGCCAGCTGGCCATCTGTTCGCCGCATGCATTACCTGATTCAATATTTGTTCGAAAAGTATGATTCTAATTTTATTACATAACTATGATGACAATCGGGTATCGAGTGCTCTCCTTTGAAACCGCAGGTGACTCCGCAATCAACCTGTACAGTTTCCAACTTTACCAGATGAACCTCCACGCAGATGAAGTCAGTGCCGGAGATCAGTGAGATTGGAAAGGTTGGCTATTCGTAAAGCAAATTCAAACGTTTCGCGACGACCCATGTCATGTACCAATGTCATATACATATAATGTACATGCAACGTGACGCCTTGCCGGGCGCACGTAGCGCCGCGGTGTCAGATTCAACGGTCGCGCGTTAATTGCGACATTGTTCATATGACAAAACAATTTCACTGCCATTAATTATGAAACGCGAAATATCATATAATTAACAAATACATTCGCAATTCCTCGTGGCCGTGGAATAATAATTGGAACGAAGTAGTCCTTATGGGACGTTACGGAGGTACCCTAGCTGGCAAAAAATGTCCGTAACGTAACATTTTTCTTATATATAGTCTATGTATGATGGCTATATAGTGTCTGTGTGTATAGTCTATAGGGGATGACGGTTTATTTACTTTTTATATTTTTTTTATTTCCCCATTTACTTTTTATTATATTTATATTATATCTATATATTTTTCATTTATTTATTTATCTATTCTATTTTTTTACTGTTTTTAGGAACGAAGTTCAGCATGGGACGGTGCGGAGGGGGTACCCTAACCGGCATAAAACGTCCGTAACGTTAAAAAATTATAAAAAGGAATTGCGTTCCCATCTTATATCCCACGACACCACACAGTTTCATTTTTATTGTACGAAAGGGAAAAATAAAATGACCTTATATATTTTCGCTCTCGTAGACTCCCCTCCCCCCTCTGGCAGAATTTCATTCAATTAAGTTCGCTTTACAGCAAAGGAACAACGGGAACAAAGATCTCTTTGTGATTTAATTATATGTCGGCGTTTTGCTTATAACGTCACGTCTTGTGCAGAAAATAATTAATATAATATTTTCACAGAGAGACTTTAAAGATCTGAAGCTTCCGGGCTTAGAGATGAAAGTTCGTGAAACATTTTTCCAGTTATTTTGATATGAAAAATAAACTGTTAAACGATTTTCATGAAATTTATATGGGACCTTAGAACTATATCTTTTTACATAAGGAAAGAATTTTTAGAATCGGTTCATGACTTGCGAACAATCAGCCAACACACGTCCAAAAACATGCACTCGAATTGAGAACCTCTTCCTTTTCTGAAGTCGGTTGAAAATGTACTTAATCGAGATGAAACTATCTTTTAATTTAGACTAAATTGCACACGTGTGTTCAATTTCATTAGGATCGCTCCTTTGGCAGTCTATAGAAGACATACATTGTGACATGGATTTTTATTAACATAAACTTATTAGATTAAATAAAATCCTGAGTCGATTATTTGATTCTTCCTTTCTGCTTACTGATGCCAGTTAAAAGTGGCGATGTTACCCTTTATCCATATAAAATATAAAATACAGCGCGAACATTCACCATAAATATTTTTTTGGTCAACTGCGACTTTCTGCCTTTTTCTAAGTCATTAGTTAAAAGTAAGGATGTCATCACATACTACATTTGCCTTGTACCACAGCGTGTTCGCATATCGGATTCGTACATTACATAACAGGACCGCGGGTCGCACCGTTGCAATCGCGAGGATCCCGGGGGAGACGGCCGGACGGCGTCGCATTCCTCGCTCCCCTCCCCCCACATAACCACCCACTTCCCATTCCAGATGGAGTTAACGGACAAACGACGGATGCCCGGTGGTTCCCACGGACCGATCTCTAACCGCCATTTGGTCCTATTATTTTATTTTTTGCAAATATGTTTTGCCTGATGTCAATGAAAACTGATTTCAGAAGGAGGAAAACAAGCTAGGGGAGTTACGACAGTATTGCCTCATTGGTATCGTCCTAAAATACCACTAGCGGCAATTGATTAATTATAAAAATAAATTCAATTAAACATAAAGCTCCAAGTTTAGGCTATTGCTATGTTACAACTGGCCCATTGCAAGATGCGGCTGCAAAGCATGGACATTGAAGGAACATAGTAATAGACGTCTACAGACATTCGAGATGTGGTGTTATCGTCGCATGGTATGCATCAGTTGGATCCAGAAAGTCAAGAACGAAACCGTGATCCAACGTGAAAGGGATAAATAGAAAGAGATAGGGAAAAGACGCGTTGACGCCGGAGAGTCCAGGCTAAAAATATTCGGGAATGGACCGGTATTGCCTCTGTTGAACAGCTCTTTCAGTTGGCTATTGATAGGATGGAGTTCATTAAGCTGATGGCCAACCTTTGGAATTGAAGGCAATTGATTCCACAGGAATGTCGTGTATGACAGAAAATGATCTTTTATGGCGTATAAGATTCAAACTGATTAATACTGATAGGCCAATTTCTTTTTCTGCTAGCTGTTAAGGAGAAGATGGCCCTGGTTATTCTGTCTGTAAACGTGTTCATGCTTTTACGTCTCGTTTAGTGTCTAAAACGCAAGAATCATGGATACGTCTACAATATCTCTGGGTTTGAGAATTATAAAATCCGAACCCACTGAAGGGCATTTACAGATAATTCTAGTTGCCAGGTCACAAACTCAAGTAAGAAAGGCTTACTGTTTATCATTTCTGTGGATTTTCCACGTGAAAAATTATCATCGACTACATCTCTCATAGAAACTTTGGTCGTAGTATGTCTGAGAAAAATAATTTATAAATGTTTCAACGTCGTCTACTCATCTAACAGCTGGTGTATGACTTTGAGACTAGATTCTTACTTAGATAATTATAACATATCTTTCGAATATACACTCATAATGCACAAAGCGTAAGCTGCATACCATGACACTCACGCCTTCATATGGGTTAAATGATCCGAAACGTCAGACACGTGAGTGGAACGCTAAATTGCTGACTCCATAATGTTGAAATAATTATTTTATTGTGTATTAAATTAAAATACACGTCTGTTTTCGGCGTGACGTCATCGGGTTCTTATAAACATATACATTTTTTATGAATCATATAGTATTCTACAATTCAGATGTATATTCTAAACTGTACATACAATTTCGTTATATATTATTATATAATTGTGATACTTTAAGATTTTCCTGCACACCTTGACCAGTCCTCACCGACATAAACATGAACAGGAATAAACTTCAACAGCATTTTCTCTATTTGAACGATTGTGCGCATACGCTATAGGAATATATATATATTTTCTCCCACTCAACCCGGGGCGTGGAGACAATTTGTGGTAGGTGCAAAATTCGAATAAAGTTTACAAAAAAAAGAATTGTTTTTCAATAATAGACATAAATAAAGTACTAAAAGATATACGTATATATAAGTTATACTACCATATATATAACATATACGTATATAATCAACTGATGTTTACAAAGACACTATAAATGATACACGCATTTCAAACAGAACATGAGACACGAAGATCGTCGTCCCAGGAGACGTGTTTCCGAACATGGCTTTGGAAATTATGCAACATCATGCATAGGCAATGAGTTAGGGCGAGTTTCCATTCCGAGAGGAATATTCAATTATAATCGAAATATGTATGCGATATACAAAGTTGTTAAAACTAGTGGCCAGAGTTTTCTAATTTGAAATGCCTTATACGTTATATATGTATTACTAACTCGTACTGTTTTAGAATACTCGCCGACTTAAAACTATATAGCAAGGGTTTTTAAAGCAACGTTTACTTGGAACTTGATTGAAATGTTATATCTTGATATACCTATACTATAGGAAAGCCGCCTTTAATGAAATCACAACTACAACCGTTTCAAACTATTCACTAATTCTTATAAATCATTTCAATTTAAAAGCATATGATGATTATGAACAAGTTTATTTTCACAGAAAATTACAAAAACCGATTGTTTTTAAATGCCTTAAAAGTGTACTTTCGAAACATATCTTCTCCATCATTTTGACGAAAATTTTATGGGACCATTCAGGAAAAATATTATATAAGAATTTTTTAGATAGGTTTATAAATGGGGGAGATATGAGCAAACGTACATAAAAAATCATACACATTCAAATTGATAACCTTCCTCTTTTTTTGAAGTCGATTAATAATCTATTCCCACCTACTAAACCCTTAAAAAAATTAATAATACTTTTCTAAACCCTATAAAAAATCAAGGAACAAAACAAGACGTCAGAAGAACACAAGTTGTAACAAGAGACGGCTATGACATTGGAGGTGTCCCGCGGGGAGGGCGATCCACTGCATTGATTAACAACCTGGGACTCGAGTCCGCCCACGCCAATCCACCGACTTCACCTCTGCGACCCACGGGGTCATATCACGAGACCTAACACGCCTTGTAAAATGCATATATGTTTACGTACTTGCGCAAACTGTAAGAGGTCATTTCATCAGATCATACGATAGAAAAAAAGAATGTTGGTTATTTATATGTGACGTTGCAAGCTCGAAGACCTCCACCATGGTCTGCAACACAACTTTGTATATAATCACAGAATGGGGGACCAAGAACCGGCTGTCCTTTTTCCTAAACTTTCGCCCCTCACAAGTCCCAAACCATTAAGGGGAGACTAGTGGCCATCTGGGATAAAAATGACCGGGACATCGTTAAGGGTGGCGACGTCCTAAGCGTATGTAGTGACAAGACCCTGTCGTTCGGCAAACACACTGAGTTAATAGCTGACTGCGCGGCGTACTGCTTTGGCAAAATATCGCGCTTGTCAACTTTGTCTTGGGGTATTAGGTTCCCTGCGTTACAGGTTTTATACGTAGGTACGCTCGTGTTAACGTTGATTTTTTTATAACGTATGATGAATTAAAACTGCAACAGACAGACAATTACCCTACCGAAAAAAAAATATTTGTACATAATTTTAAAAACCAATCTTTGAATGTTCAATATACATCTCACCTCCAATTTTAGTGACAATCGGTGCACAAACGACTGAGCACAAGCCCGGACGGACAGACATTACGAAACTATGAGGGTTCCTAGTGGACTACGGAACCCTAAAAACGATTCAACAGATAGAGCATTGACTTCAACATGTGTTTACTCGAAACTGCCGGCAGTTTATTGTTATATGTACAACGACCCACATAACGAGTGGAAGGAAGTGTGATTTCGCCAACGATTGCTGGTAATCACGAAATTGTGCATCATCAGCGCTTTCCGATTGCTCGAAATCACATACATATTCATAATACTGACGATAAATTGCGTAAAACATTTTATACGGATCAATGGGGCTGCTGAAATTGGGTTCTAGAATATTAAACCCTATAAGGATGGCCATAAAGTATATTTTTTAAATCTCTGAATTTCACCTGGTGATTGAGGTGTCCGTATATATGTCGACTCTTCCACTTCCTTCTAATTTCAATCCGCTTACTATTTCAAGGTTTGACAATGCTCTTGTAACTCCTATGATGTTGGGAGCCTTTAGACAACGCACTCTTCTACTTATCATTTAGTTAGTCGTTTTGTTTCTTTAGCTTTCCCCTTATTTCTTAATCTAAAATGTGAAGAAAAAAAACTTACGTCTTTCATGACAGGCTGAACATTTTTTTTTATTCTGTGCCCTCAATACACATCTACACAAAACAATTACCAGATAAAGATCAAAGATTAACTGAAACAAGACCCAGATCGAGGTATAGGGGAGCGTTTAGTGGGCGTAATTAATTTAATTGTCCATTAAGAGAAACGTGCAAAGTAAGCTGGAGGAAATATTGTCATGGCATAGTGCCCTCTAAAGATAAACAATCTTAAGACCTTTGCGCACTGATTTGCAGTTAAAACATTAGACCTTAATGAATAAGATGCATTAAAATCTTGAAGATCAAGAATATTTTATGCTATCACGCAAACTGTTAAGTATGATCCAGTTTACTATAAAACCAAATACATAAATTAGTACAATATCAAATTTCGATGGCAGAACCAGCAGTAGCTTTTGCTGCTGTTAAGGGCACGGTTCAAACCGGGTAAGTACCACGACCTCACAGAACACAGGCGTGAAGTAAGAGCTCCTTCATTGAGAGCTCCTGCATTAGGCCAGTGAGTGCTGGTGGCCGGTTGCCCTTTCTCCCTTCCCTCCCCCAATCAAAGTGATACTCCTATCTTAAACCTCTAAAGTTGCAGGAGTCCATGGGCGTTTGCCTCATTCTCCATAAAAAAACATAAGGCAATAACTGACCGCAAGCTTCAGTCGAAGCAGGTGCTTCCGCGACTCATATTACAAGCAAGTATCGGTCTTTTAGTACCAATAATCGATAAACGTCTTCGTTTTTGCAACACAACGCCCTTGTGACTCCTCTGGTGTTGCAGGAGTCCGTGGGCGGCGGTGATCACTTATCACCAGGTGAGCCGCTAGCTCGTTTGCCTCCTTCTTTATAAAAATACCATAGCCTAACCTTACCAATTAGGCTATGGTATGGTATAAAAATATAAACTGTAAAATATTGCTGGTAGTACAGCAAAAACAAGTGAAAATTACTTAAGCCCGACCTAGTCTGTTCATGGCTCTAACAGATAGTAATTATCAACATTTGGTAGAAAACATATCACTAACGTAATTTATATGAAATAAATCACGTTAATTATAATTACCAATAATTACGTTGAGTAAAAAATTTTGATCATAAAAACCGCATAAATAACAAAGTTCACTTCCAAATACTTTCTTTTATTTCATCTCTTACTGTGTACGCAAACTCGACTTTTTTTAAGAGCGCTTTCGAGCATTGTTCACGTTTTCTCTAAAACTCTTTCTTAACCGACTGATCCAGATCTTTCGGAAATGAATACCTAATTCCCGTACTAATTTAAATTCGCCCCATATTCATTCTATTAATAAACTTCAAGATGGTCAATTTTAAATTCTTACGTTGCTTACAACGTTATATAGGTCTTCAGGTAGTTTGATAAAAAATAAATCGAATAAAAGATACCATTGTTACTAACATTATGCAATGTCAGAAAAAATTAACGTTACATAATTTTAAAAACCAACTTTTGGAACTGCAATACAACAACTCTTCACCAATTTTCGAGTACGAGCCCGGACGGACAGACGGACAGACACGACGAAACTATAAGGGTTTAGTGGACTATGGAACCCTCAAAAGATACATACAATGTAACATATTACGTTCTCCTTTTCGAATTCGGTTAAAAACGTAATCGCAGAACGTTCTTTCGAAAACGTTCCCCTTTTGTTTGCTCGACGTCGATATAGCAACGGGCGCGATATAGGGGCAATTTCGCTTCCGGCACAACTCAATTCCCGAGCAGGGGCTATTAACACGGTGCGAATGAATCGATGCCACGACAAAGCAGAATAAAAGGCAGGGCAGCTTTGTGTAGCCATTTCATCTACGAATGTACGACATCTCGTTTCGGAAATGGTAGCTTTTTGCATAAAATTTTTAAGAAAAGAATATAAGCATTTTGAGCATTTCGTACACACATATTGATATTTATAAGCACGCAAATCCTAAAAAAGATCCGATGAATAATTCATTACCTAACGTCCAACAATCGTTAAATTTTTAAATATAATAAATAGCTTAAGAAACAGATTTCATTGCTTGGTCTTCAAAATTGTTTGGGCACAAACCAGAATCAATAATTGGATAGCATCTTCTTTTTTACATCTATTTTTGTTACGTGAGGAGTCATGACTTTTTAAATTCTACGCGAATTCTTCTTGGCCATTTTACAAAAAAATTGTTAAATACAGATACTATCTGGGTCAATATCGTTCGCCTACTGTACAGAATGGCCGACACCAACCTGCTCGAGTGGTCCTGGAAGTTGCCGCCGTCCAGCAAGCGCACCTTGGCGAAGAGCACCGCGTACACGAAGGGCACCTCGGTGAGCTCTTCGAGGCAGCACTGGACCCCAAACTTGTATCGCTTCTTCTTCGTCATGAACGCCATGACGGCGCGCACATCGGGCCCACACCCTCACGCGCCGGGTACAACACTCAGCGGGTGTGACACTCACCGGGTACAACACTGACCGAGTACAGCACTAGCACTTCACTTCACACGTGTGTCCGCGACAACGCACTTGAAAATGAAACCGATATCAGTTTTGGCACTTTATGTTTCGGATGTCTTTGGGGATGTATCGGAAGAGTTGCGTTATTTTAGATGCTGATATATTGTTGTGGCAAAGATGGCATCGTCCGCGGCACAGGCCTCGGTCGGACAATCGCATAGCGGCCGTCGTTGTCAGCCTGCAACAAAGAGCCTGGATGAAACAAGTTTATTTTCACAAAAAAATACAAAAACCGACTTCAAACGCCTCAAGTGTACTTTCGAAACATATCTTCTCCGTTATTTTGATTTTAAAAATAAACTATTATTTTTGGTAAAAATGTACGACCTTCACGGAAGTATAAAAAACATATTTTTTCAAATCAGTTCATAACTTGCGGTGATGTTCGAACATTCCTAAATTTTGTTATTTTTATTACAAAACAAACTAATAAACCGATTTTTTATAATTTTATGGGATTATCTACGAAGAATGTTCTATCGTACAAAAAAAGAATTTTTCAATTTGATTCATAAATGACGGAGATGCGCACAAAATTACAATAATTAAATTTTGTTATTTTGATTTCAAAGAAAAATTACTGAACAGATTTTCCTAAAAATTTTATGGGACCATTCCGGAAGATTACGAAGAATTTTCAAAATCGGTTCATAAATCACGGAGATAAATGCGAACGTACATAGAAAATATAAACAATCCAATTGAGAACCTTCCTCCTTTTTTGAACTTGGTTAAAAATCATAAGGATTGAACAATTTCAGTCAAAAATATGCAGCAATTATAGCGCTTTATCACTGGCAAGCTAATACACAGAATTGGTACATATTTTTCTTTCTTTCTCCATGGTTGTTTTGGTTCTTGATATTAAATAGGTCGAACAAATTTTAAGAGTACCTATCTATCTTATTTTTCTCTACATTTATTAAGATTTACAAAAATTTATTACATTATTTGGGCAGTTGTTTTTATATTAACTTGTCATAATCTAAAATTATTAGCTTTTATTTTTCAACTTATTCCTTATTAATACTAATAAGTTCAGAATAAGAGCAGTTGGATATTGTCCAATATCAAAAGACTATTTTATCCAAACAATAAAATTTAATAATATAGGAAACTGAGATTTACATCGCTTGTGAAGCTTTCAGCGAGAGCTTTAGCTAAATCCTGTGTGTGGCTTTACGTAGGTACGGGCACAAATCTTCTTAACGTACATACGAATTTCCAGACATTTATGTGGCATATAAATGCTATTCAGATTTATCTATTTTAATAGAGAATTGCCAGAATAAATTTCAGTTATTAATATGTACATATACTATGTAATGTTGTAGAGCTGAATAATTTATTTGTTTGTTGGGTTAAACGGGCTAATCTCTCGAACTACTGGTCCGAATTAAAAATTCCTTTTAGTGTGGGATAGAACATTTATCGCATACGGCTTTCGGCTATATAACTTGAAGCTGTAACCAATAGGAGCGGAGCGTAACGCTGGCGAAACCGCGGGGAGCAGGTGGTTGTTGAGTTACCAATGATATTAAAGGAAAGCACTCGGTACTTGATTGTCATCATATTTATATCATAAAATTAGGGGCTTAGTTTTCGACCATATTTTCCAATGAACAGAAGAAGCGTGGATACGTGCGGACAGCGATCAAATGGCCAGTTCATTGAGCCGAAATAG